>PVJO010028755.1:0-17679 GCA_004026905.1 Hystrix cristata
AAAAAAAAAAAAAAGAAAAAAAGAAAGAAAGACATTTACACACAGGCATTTCTTGTTTAATGCCTAAGCTCAATGCCAGAGACTAGGTCATCAAACGAATTGGTTACTAAGTGAAGAATTGTGTATAATATGTATATTACCATATTCAGAACAAAGAAATGGTTAAAGCAAATTCCAACTTGATGATTTTGCTTTTATTTGCTTAACTGTTACATACAGTATCATAATGTATAACAGATCATAAAGCTACAGTACTGGACTGTACAGTAAAATCACCCCAAATTACAATACTGTCCTGTAGAAGAAGCCACCATAAGGGTACATTGCCACTGAGTTCCTGCATCATAAGTATGAAAGCAAGTGGTAAGTACCAGTGGCAGGTTGTAAGTCCAAACAGTCGTTAAATGCTTAGGTAGTTAAATGAGGAATATCTGTATTCTGTAGAAAATAAACCAGAACTTTAAGTATGAAACCGAAAATTATTCCTAATACTGAGATATAATGAACTATGTTTCTTTTATATCTCACACTGAGACTCTTCCACATCTGGTTTATTGATTATTGGGTAGGAATTAGTTGAATGATTGTTTCTGACATTATAAGTCTGTCCAACCTAATGTGATTCAGGGTAGGACAGTGTAAGATAGTATAACTTCAGAAAATTTCTTGAAAATAATAAAATTATACCTTTTAGTCTTATTCAGTGTTTTTATTTGCCATCTATTTGCAATTTCCAAAGGACTGGAATTGGTAAAGTGTTGTCTAAAGAAAACCATAATCAAAGAGGGAATGGTATTGATTTCTCTGGAGATTTTCAGTTTCTGAAATCCCCCAGTACATATTTTCACCTATTTAACAAAGTAGAACATCGCACATTGAATGCTATTGGCTATTTGCATGTTTTCCACACTATGATTTGTTATTCTGAGGCTAGGCTGACAAATAATTCAAAGACATTTTTTCTTACTGTGAAGACTTTAAAATACAATCTGTAAAATGTGGATTATTTAAACATATCATGCGTTAAATATGTTAAATAACTGAAATACCATTGGACAATAGAGAAATTCCTAAAATAAATACTGAAAAAATGCCATATCCTTCATCTCTGGAAACTACAGGTCATTTGATGTCTATTTTTGTTTCCTGTAGGCTTTATCTGCTAGACAAACAAGGAGGATAAGAGATAAACTTTTAGCTGTAAATTGAACTCTGCATATAATTGTTTTAACTCCTATTTTAAGACATACTTTTTAACAGATAGCTATTTAGTTACAGTGTCTATCAGAGTTACTTGCCACATAGAGGGTCTTAGTTAATATTTGGTCTGTCACTTTAATTCAAAATAAAAGCCTATTTAGGCCTGAATTACTGATAAAGCAGGCTCTTTATTTGTTCTGTATTCTACCCACTTAAAAACTGAAACTCAATTAGCATTTGGCAACCACAAAGCCCTTTTTCCCATGAACTGTCCATGTAATAAGAACTTGCCAGGAGATGGTTGGATAAGCTTTCTTGGGTTTCATTTTTGTTCCTCTTTTCTGGTTCAACACTCTTCGCATTTGTGTAAGTCTTGTTTCAAGGATTCTTGAACACACAAAAAGAAACTGCTCATTAGATTTTTGAGAGTTTTAGTGGAAATTGCAATATTATTGCTAAAAGCACAAATTTTAAAAGATTTTGCTTGAAAAATATAGACTATGGTAAAACTTCTAAGGAAAAAAGAATGAGAACCTTCAGATTCTTCATGAGCATCATTTTTAAGAGTGGTTTCATGTTTCTGATTGTCTATCAGTTGTACAATGTCCAAAATAGCACATGAAACAAAAAATGAGAATTAAAATTGTATCATTTTTGCCAACTAACATAATATAATGTAGCATTTTTTGACAATTCATCTAATTTTCTTCCTTAGGACCCTTAAAAATTTGACAGAGTTGAACTTTGTTTTTCCTACTTTTGGTTAACAAGTCAGATTTTGTTATGATTATTTCCCTTCTAACGAGAGAAAATACTTCTATAATTGGATTATGCTAGAAATTATTTATTAGAACATATGTACAAAAACTAATAATAACCTGGAACAGGGATTGACTTGCTGTTAGGTATGTTTCCAATAAATCTTTGTCAGATTGAAAAGAACTTGTGAAGCAAGGGTGAGAAATCATCAGACATTGGTGATGTCTGTTGACCTTTTGTTACAGCCACTTTCAGCTCAGACATAGAGCCATTATTTGCAGCTCAGTCTGGAGACCCTATGATCCTTAAAGGCTGTGTTTGCAAACTACATTTTACTAAAAGCAAAATACACTTTCAAAAAGATACTATGTAAACAACTGGTCTGGGGATGTTGCTAGTACTTCAAGCTTTAGATTTTGAAAACAACCAGTACATTTAGTTCTATCTTTATTTCTTTGCCATTTAACTTACTCAATTTTACCGCAAGAAAAGATAATACACCTTACTTTTTTCATCTTGGTTGATACTTGATTTCTAAGCACTCACCCCTAAAATTATAGAATGCCGTGTCTCTTAACGTCCTACCTATGTCTTGGATGGCAGAGGGTGGTAAAATGTTGAAATCACTGGAGACTTGGTTTTAATAATGCTGAGGTATTATTGTGACAGTTCATTCAGTTTAAAAGGAGACTGGACTACTTCAAATTTTTGCATGTGTTAGCAACCATTTGGAATGACTGAAGTGACATTTATGTTTGACTGACTTTTAAAGTCTGGCAATAGGGACTACTCAGGAAAGAACATAATGTATGTAATTGAAATTTCTCTGTTAGGATTTCCTATGTCAAAGAAAGTACATTGACATCCAGTCATTGTTGGGCTTAGGAGAAACAAAATGTTTGAGTCCGTACGTCATACATGTGACTGTGGACATCATTCTGGCAAAAACTAGGAACAGTGTTACATGCAGATCTTGACTTATGCAGGAAAAACTGGACAGAAAGGGAATTTAAAATATCAGAGTTTTCCGCATTGGTTTGCCTTGAGGGAAAGAAGCGGATGTAAAGACATCTGGAAAGCTTTCATAAAGTGAGATTTTACTTATCTACCTCTGGGTAGATAGTTTTAATTTCCAAACTCTTTAACTGTAAGGGGAATATATTTGCTCATCACTCTGTGGAGCGTTGTAGGAGAGTGGGAGGGCAAGACCTATTACAAATAATAGCCCAAAGTGACTGCATCTTCCACATGTTGAGATTAAACATTTTCTAAACTGGAGAATACAAGGGTACCTAAGAGACTTATTTATGTTGTACTGGATATTAAACCTAAGCCCTTTTGTCCATTCTGTGGTGTGAATTGGTGAACATTTTTCTTGTTTTCCATCTGGATCTGTTTGCTGCGATAGATCATTGACATGACTTTACTATGAGGAAGAATGTATTTTTAAAATACAACAAGACAAATAGAGGACTGCGGTGGGACTTGTAATTAGGACATGTGGAAATAAGAGTTCTTCTTCTTTTTACCTCTTCTTTCAGTGTGTTCCTGAAGATTTTACTTTTGTGCTGATTTGTCTTTGATGATAGTAATCTTTTAAATTTTCGCAACTGAATTACAGATTCATTTGTAGAGATTTAAGTGATGAGAACTGTTGGAATACGCGAGGGACTTCTAAAACATTAGGATATGAGATAAAAGCAGGAAGTATGATAAAATGTCTTTGAACAAATATAAAGAAGGATTAGCTGTTGAGTTCCACACTTTGTAAACTGGTTCCAGTTGTTCGGGGAAGCAGTTGCTTACAATACTTGGGAAAAACTTAAATATATATATATATATACACACACACACACACACATATATGTATATATGTAATTTTGGCAAACTTTTTATATATGACTTTATATATATGATAACTTTATATATATATATATAAAATCATATGATTATAGAACATATACGTGAAGCTTCTTTTGAAGGTAACCATTATGCAGTAAGAGCAAGCAGCAAAAACATCTGAAGATAAACTTTAATACAAGTAACTTGGAAATTAAAGTCCACTATAAACTTTTCTAGAAGCATGTATTTGAAAATGTTTCTTCACCTTTCAGCCTGATACAAATTTCATTCCTTTTTTTAAACTTAGAAATACCACTACAGGCATTGTAATTAGATGCAAAAAAGCAGGACGGAATTCAGAACTGCTCAACCCTGAGAGTTTCTAAAGTGGTTTGGGTTGTTTTACTGGAATACCAGAATATGTAATGATACAAATGAGCATTTGTTGGTTTGTCCTCTCTACTATTGACCAAATTCCTCATTTTCATCAGGAATATTTCGTCTATTTTTTACCGGTTTTCTTTAGTTACAGTACATTCTATTTGTAGAAAGAGAAGAGCAAACTGAAAGCTACATTTCATTTCTAGGACACCAGCAGCTTAACAGAAGATATATCTTTTGAAGTTTATTGGTGGGTTGTGGTCAAGAAATCCTGAATTTGTAGAGTTCTTTCAGGTTAAACCTGTTATACTACAAATAGCTTGCACATAATATCTCATTTCTTTTGATTTTACTTTTCATTAATATGTACTTTATAGAATTGAATTTTGGATCCTTTTCTATATACGTGGACTGCTGTGTGTTGTAATATATGTTTTGTATGGGGAAACAATAACCAGACGACCTCCCTGCTGTGGTTGGCTGTAATGGTATTTTGTTTTCAAATATGGTAGGAACAATGACCATTTTTAAAAGTGAATAGCCATACACAACATGAGTACTTTAACACACATACTGTGAGTGACTATCTTTTTCTGCTTCCTCACAGGTGACACATAGACCTAACTAATGAGGATGGCAGGAAAGCAAAAGAGAACTAGTTCTGTTTGAAAAGCAAAAAGGGAAAGACTGCCTCATATATAATGATTTTTTTCCAATTTCCCTCTGGGAGAGCAAGAGAAAAGTGGAAGAAAAGACATCTGGAGGAAAATAAAGGTACACAGGAGACCTTATTTGACCACTGTAGGTGATTATATCTTTAAACTCCCCAATTATAATAAAAATTATTTTAGGTAATCTGTGTTCTACATTGATGGGGAGAAGAGGTCATTCTCTTCTAATTTTGTATGTAAAAAACTATTTACTTATGCTTATCTCATCATCCATAAATGTGATTTTGACTTTGATATGTAATTTTTGTTTCATTATATAAAAAAAGGAGCATACCATGTTGGTTATGGAAGCACACATTTGTAATCCTGGCTGCTTAGGAGACTGAGTCAGGAAAATCACAGGTTTGAGACCATTCTGGGCAAGTGAGTCAGACCCTTTCTCAGAACAAAATTGAAAGAAAGGGGGAACTGGGAATGTAAGTCAAATGCTACAGTGTTAAATTAGCACAGGTTCAATCCTTGAAAGAAGAAAAAATAGCACATAGTGTATAAAATGAATCGTTCTTCATTTTTAAATTTTTTTGGTAAACGTGTTAATGGCATAATATTTTAGTTTTTTTTTTTTTTGGTTACTAGGAAATTTACAGATTACCTATACAAAGTGTTTTTAATTAAGCTTAGGTTATTTTGTGGCATGTCAAATCACTGAAATAAATTTTGAAATGGAAAAGAATCTTTGCTTGCAACCAAGTATGATGGCCAGTTATGAAGGTTTTGAAAATACGGTCTTAGAGATACACAGATGTGTTGACAATAGCGAGAGTGTAGAACAGCCCCCTCGTTACTCAAAGGAGGTAGTTCTGTTGACTCTAGATAGGTGCGTTTTCTGTTACATTGCTTTTCATGCAATGTGTTTTCTTCGGGGGATGGGAGAATCTCCTCGGACACTTACACGGTAATACAGAGCATCTTACAGCTTCAGTTTTCTAGCTAAACTCTTGACGGGGCATTTCTCTAAAGATTTCAGTACATAACGTAAGTCTTCTTTTCCCTTAGTTCCTTTGCCTCTTTCCGTCTGTTGTCACTTTGGAGCCTTCTTCTAATTTAATATGCAGGAACAGAATTGTTAACAACAACAGAATCATAGATCAAGCTGTTCCCAAAGCCTTTAAGAATATGTGGAAGGTGGCAGTTGCTGGTAGAATGACTGGATCTGGGATGTATCTAACATCTGAGAGCTAGGTCTGAAGGTGGTATTATAACTGTGATGCTTTATTTAATGTTGCCGGTTTCTATTTTCTTTCATGTTTCCTCTGGCTCCAGGATAAAACTGAAGTCTGTCTCCTCTATTATCCCCTAAGTTCCTGGATACTGCATCTTACCCACTTTTATTTTCCTGTACTTTGCACAATGCTTGATGTACAGTTGCACTGATTATGTTTTTAAAATTTAATTGAACTCATTAAGTGCAAATATGGTAGAATGACCTACTTGACTTAGTTACTTTTTACTTGTATTGGTGGAGATGTTACACATCAGTGGAAATATTTTGGTAACAAAGGCCAAAAATATGACCGATTTTAGTCTTTTTTTTTTATAAAAAGGAAGAGAATGTACATAGTTTATAAGTAACTGGAGTAACTTGAAACTCTTTTAAAGCGAATAATTGTTCTGAGTAAACAAATATACCTTTTGATTTTTAGGCAAAATTCAGAGAACACACTCTCATTTCTTTTCCATGCATTCTCATTAGTTTAGAAACGGTGCATAGTTTTTTGAATAAAATTATTTTCCATTTATTCTGTTTCATGATAAATTTAACAGACTATTACTCATATTATAAAATTAGTTTAAATGCAGCTTTTGGAATTGAAAAGGGCCTTATGCTCATTTATCTCACATCATTGTGTGTTCTAGATACTTTTCACTTTTCAGCAGAATTAAAATCAAAGTTTGTTAAAATGGTTATGGATTTAGTTATGTTTAATTACATATAAGATATATGTATTATATAGAGAGGGTAGTTATATAAATGTACTACACTAAATTATCACCCTCTTCTGTGATTAAAGATGAAGTTCACTTTGTGACCACTGGGAGTCACTGTGGGGCTATCACTGCCAGGAAGCCACCACTTCACCATACCAGCTCCTGGGTACTGGCGAGATTACACAGTCATCCCTTTCTCCCAACCACAGGCATTTATCCATTTGCCGACTGGCAGTTATTAAGTGACCTCAGAGAGCTGGATGCTGTGTTAAATTAGGAAACACAGTAAGAACAAGCTGCCTATGTAGCTACCCGCTCAAGGAGACTCTGTAAGTCTCTTTAAGATTTATCAGTTTCAACATGTGATGAATTTACTTGTGAAAACTCTTGTCTTTCTTACTAGAGATCCTTAAAAGAGATGTCTACGTTTTATCTTGTAATTGTTTATTGCTTTGGCTGGAATGTGGTACATCCTTAATATGTTGGCTGAGTGTGTGCTGTACTGGTTATCTCATCCTGTCCTCCAGATAGGATGCTATTTCTTCTTGAATGCAACACTACCTAATTACTGCCATCTACTTCACATAATTCCCTACTCATTGTTCTCTAAGTCTATGCAAAAGTGAAAGGGTTATGAGTGAATAGTTTTCTTTTATTCTTCCTTTTTTATTAGGTATAGCAGCTCAGAGGTCTTGTTTAAATCACATCAAAAATGAATGACATCAGTTATCAATGGCAACATTAACAGACTCACTTTGGTAAGTGAGGACTAGAATTGAAGAAGGCAAATGATAAGGTGTGTGGTGTATAACAAAGATTAATTACTGGAAAGAGTAATAAGTACCTAAGAAAGAAATTTACATTACAGTTTTGTATTTTTCAACAAAAATTTCAATATAAAGAATTATATATGCCCCACTGCCTTCCTTTCTCCACATATATAATCCATTTAACTTCTATTAAGTGCCAAAGTAGAACTAGGCTAGGTATTAGGCATTGCTGAGTGTATATAAATGAATTCAGCCAAGGCTAATATGAGAATGATTGTACAGTTGTGGACGTTGGAACTACATAAAATAAATATAACTTTTTAAGTGAGCAGTTAAGTGGCAGATCAGAGGAAGAGACCATAAGAATTTAACTATGTGTGTGATTCCATGTAAATCATCTCTGTCGTGATTGCTTTAAAAAAAGTTGATTTTGCCTTTTACTTTTTTAGTATATGTGCTGCTGAAGTGAGCATGCCTTTGATTTTTAATTGTCAAGATACTCCATTTCCTGGAATGGACAACAAAGGGTGTTTTGGGAAGAGACGTTAAGGTATTTCTTGGCAATAATTAGAAAATTCTATGTCAGAAGAGGAGAATATATATAAGGGGAAAGACATTTAAGGAATTCATTTTGTGAAGAACATTAAATATATTTCTAATCATGAATTTAAGGACCATAGTGAATTATGGATAAAGTTAAATCTTAAAGGTCGTGCCTCATTTTATATACTACTTTTCTTGCTAGAACGACTGGATGTTCCCTGTAGGTACCGGACCTGCAGTTATCATGTCTAGTGATGTTTTCTTGACACACGTTGATGCTCAGATATAAATCTAAATATTGCGAGAGGGTCTCACTACCTTGCTGAAGGGTTGTCATTTCATCCAAATAGCCTTTGCCTTTTTACACGGCAACTGCTGGCACATATGAGAATTCACAGTGACTAGGTGTTGGGGACTGTGATGTTCCAAAGGGAGCAGAAAGCTCCACCTCTTATCCTAGATTTTCAGGCTTCCCATTGACTTCTATCAAAAAAAAAAATATTCTTCTGACAAATTTTCTGACACACCAGGGGCCACAGATATAGAGCTTATGTGGTTAAAATACTGAGCTCCTCAGGCATACATTTATGGTAGGGTAAGTTGCTTGTTGAGTTAATTAAATTCGATTCACATTTTTACATATTTTAGTCATTTGGGAAGCAGAAATGAGTGTTTAAGGAGGAAAAACAATTCCATTCCTTTTCTTCTTACTCTTTTCTTACCTGCCCTCCTCCATGCTATGTTTAAGGACTGCTAGTTCAGGGGAACAACCTTTTATTCCCATAATTGAGAATCAACCTTTATTCCCATAACTGTGCAAAGAGGTCTGTTCCTGTTAATGCCAATGGATCTTTTAGTTCCATTAAGGGAAGTAGATCTTTTTTTTTTTCTTTTTCATGAATGTTGTAGAATAAGAAGGCTGGATCCTCACAGATAATAAAGACCAGACATGCTGATAAAATTAAAAAAAAATCATGTTATCAATTTTTTGTTGTTTGTCTTTGTAAAGTCTTCATAATTTTCCTTCTGTGGGGAGTAAGAGTGATGGACTTTATATCATAGAAAATGTGTGTATTTAATTTTAGGTTCTGAATTTTATTTTTCAGGATTACCTCATATACCCTGAAATCTTGCTCATCTATTAAGCACATGATTAAGGGAACAAAAGGAAATCAACCACAATTTGTTTTTTTCTTTTTTCACAATTTTTAAATTAACAACTAAAAGAGATAAGTACAGAACATGAAAACATCTCATTCTAAGGACAGATGAGATACTATGTGTAACCTAGGTTTGCAGTATAACTGCAAAAAAAAAGTCTCTACAGATATATCACAATTATCTCCTTAGATATTTATATAGATTTTAACTGTGTAAATTCTATTTATATTTGAAAAAATTACTATAAATAAAGAAACTGATTGTAGTCAATGTGTCCCTAACTACTTCCATGCAAACTGATTTTAAAATTGTGAATTATAGCATAATTTTACCAAAAATAGTTTCCTATTAAAAATGACACAGATTTATTTTGAGAATCAACCTTTTTAAATATTGCAAATAACCTTTCATATATAAAGTGTAAACTGTGTAAGCCTTGATTTTTTTCATATATCAAATGCTGTTAAAATTGTTCAAATATGTGATTTCTATTGGTATGAATAAAAGAGCCATTTATCCCTTTTCTTCAGAATGACATTAGGAACACACTTATTGCTATGCTTACACCATAGAACCAATGCCACTGGACAGGTCTACAGGCCCCTAAAACAAGCAAACTAAAATCAGTTTGCTGGGGCCATCAAGCTGGATATTTAAAAAGTAATTTTTACAGGAATTTTCATTTAATATATGTTTTGAATGATACGCAACTGAAACTCTATAAATACAACTGAATCACAACATAAAAAATAAATACAAAATGATTTGGTATAGAAAACCAAATGGACAATTATGATAAATCCTTGAATTTGTTGAGTTACATTTTTAAAAAGTTGACAAAAGTACATAGGGCATTTTAATTTCAATTCTTTCAAAATCACCTGTTGAACATAGATTGTGGTTTATGTTTGTATTTGTAATTTACCAGTTGTCACATGTCTATGTATTACCAGGATCTATCTCCAGTTAAGCAGTAAATTTCACTGTATGAAAGGAAAAACTGAGCAAATAGAACAGTGGAAACTGCAGACTGAGCTCATTTATTGCCATTTGGTCGGAGAGCAGAAGAAAAATTACTTTATACATATACAGTTGTTTGTCACCAAACATTCCTTAGAGAAATACAGAGTAGCAATTTGCTGGTTTTATATCCTTTTGAAAGTGTATGTCAGTCAATCTTTATTTTCAGCTCAACTGCATTAAGCAACTATGGAGATATGATTGAATTATGAGGGTACCAACCTCACCAGTGGATAAAGTCATTGAAGAGTCAGAGCTGAATGGGTTACTAGGATGTGGGGCCTCACTGGAGAAAGTGGGTCACTGAGGAGCATGACACAGGGGACTATATTTGACCCCTGGCTTTTCTTCTCTGGCTCTTTCTTTCCACTCTGCTCTTTGTTCCAGCTAACCTGAGGTGAGTAGCTTTCCTTTACCAGGCCTTTTTGCTGTGATGTATCTGCTTTGACACTAACCAACCACAAACTGAAACTGTGAGCCAAAATAAACCTCTTCTTTTTTAAGTGGTGGGCTGTTAGGTATTTTGTTCCAGCAATGGAAAGCTGACTCATGCAGAACATGAGGAAATTGCTTTTTTAAAAAATATACATTTATATTCCCTATGGGGTTGCAAAAATCTGGAACATGACTGCTTTAGGAAAGGAAACTAGGAAATGAAATTGATAAAAGGAACGTTAGATTTTAATGACCAGTGTATCTCTTTCAACGTATAGATGGGGAAATGCTATTAAAAGAGAGGAACAGATCTTAAATTTTTTATCCTGGAAAATATTTTCAATATGCATGAAAATATATAGCAGAGATCTGCACTTTCAATATAGTAATCGCTAACCTAAGTGGCTACAGAGCACTTTGGATGTGGCTAGTGACATGTTGAAAAAATATCTTGCATATATTGAGGTAAATAAAAAGGTAAACAGATTTCACCATTTCATTTTATCTTTTTTAAATATGGGTACTAGAAAATTTGACATTATATAGATATGGTCTACATTGTATTTTCTTGTACAGTGCTGGCACTGAACTCCATAAATACCTACACTCACTTCGATAGTCAGCAACTCATCGCCCATCTTGTTTCGTTTATACCCTCATGCACTTTAGAACTGCCTGTGTCATCCAGATAATTGAACCCAGATTTGCCACGAACGCCTGCTTGTTGCCTATATTTTTAAAATGAAATCTTTGTGTGTGTGCAATTTTTACTCTCCCCTAATTATTTAACACTACATTTCTGAATTTCATTGAGTTTGGCAAATTAATAATGCATACATTCATTTCCTTTAAAGACTATTATTTTAATTTAATTGATAAAGATTCTTGGATCAAATTCCCCATATACTGTACTTTGCTAAGTACAGTGAACTCACTTATAAATCATTACTCATCCTATGAAATCCTGATCACCTAAGGATAATGAATGAATTATAGCTTTCTCTGCTATATTTCTTACAGTTTGCACACAAAGTTTCGTTACATTTTTAATGTAGATATTTAAAAAGCACAACTGTCCAATAAACAATAAACATGTCCATTGGCTATTTATGTTAAGTGTTTTCAGCTTCACACCATTCCACTAGTAAAGAAGTTACTAGTCTTGGGATTGATTTCTGTCCTTCCTAAAGAAGTTTTCAAGACAAGCGGATATATTCCGGGATCTCGTTCTGCGCATGTGTGCTGGGATCTCGTTCTGCGCATGTGTCCCGGAATCTCGTTCTGCTCATATGTGCCGGGATCTCGTTCTGTGCATGTGTTCTGGGATCTCGTTCTGTGCATGTGTTCTGGGATCCTGTCCACCTCCTTGCACAGTTAGTTCTAGCCACACGCACCTATCCCGGGATGAGAAGAGACAGGAGGACTCAGGAGTTTGTAGACTTGGTGGGGCTTCTGAAGAGTCAGGGAGTGACCAAAACGAAAATGTTTAGAGATTAGAAAGAGCTGAGCTACTGAAGAAAATATTTTCTACCTGTACTTTCTCCTCAGTGATAATTTCTAGAATCAAAAAGAATATTTTGTTAAAACTATTTACTATAGGGGGGAAAACCAAGATGTATCATGTACAGGTACAAAATAACCATGTTAATTATGATCATTATGTATGCAATGTACCAATACATGTTCTTGGTAAAAAATAATAAAAAAAATTAAAAAAAAAAAACTATTTACTATAGCAATATGCTGTTTCCAGGAGTATTTCCCATTAGATTTCTGTGCACATTTGTATGTACCCTTGTTATTACTTAAATGCAAACATGGTTGCCTATTTGGGGGCAATATAAGTCATTAGTGGAATCCACTTAAATTTTTTAAAACTTTCTTACAAATGTGTCTAAGCTCCCAAAATTCAATCTTGGAAACTGAAAAGACTTTTCTTCGAAAATCCAAGATTTCTGAATATTTCCCTTCCCTGAGCTGAAGACTTAGGGAAGGTGTCGGCTATCTCCCGTTTTGCTGGTACTCCTAACAAATATCATGTACCGTTAGGGACAGTTCGGTTGAAATCGTGATATATACATGCCTGCTGCCTTTGGAGTGCACTACAAATCTACATCGCCTTCTCTTTGGCCCTGGGAAGATAACCCTTAGGAACTGTGTCACCCAGCTCCCTGCCCCTTGGCTAGGTGGGAACAAGGAGGAATACCCGGGGGAAACAGGGAAGAAGGAAGGTTTTGAAGTCTATCCTCCTGTTCTTTCTGTAGGGTTGCTGAGAGTGATTAACGCTTCTCCCCTTAAAGGGCCAGAAGCATTCCCTTATCCCTCGTGCATTTTTCAGCTCTGTCCACACATTTGTAAAATCTTTTTATTAAATTCCTCTTGGGTTATCTTAATTTGAATGTGCCATTTGCTTCCTGTGGGATCCTGAAAATGTATGGATCCCAACCTGGGGATTTATGGATTTCCAAAACCTGGCTCTGTATTTTAGAAATCTAGTTTGACCCTCGATGCTTCTGCATTTTTCTTTAAAAGCTTAGTTTGCACTGAGAAAAGAAATCGGCGTGTTGCTGGAGATTAAGAGACACTGAACAAAGCCTGTGGAATAAAGATTTTCTCACATTCCTTTCCACATACATAATAAAATGTATGTCTTCATGGAATGAAATATAGAAGTAACTTTCCAGAATACACTTAAAAACTAAACAATTTTTCAAGGTATACTTGCAATTTAACAAAGGAATGAGGTGGCAGCTGCAGCCACGAAGTCCATACGTTTGGACTTCACTTTTAATCTATGTCACAGACAGATTCGGCCTCATGTCACTAGCAACACACTAAGTCCTGGTGCACTTAAGAGCTTCAGGTTTTTAATAAGCGTTTTCTTCAAAGCAGGGGCTTGATTTGTTCTGTGATTTTTGTCAAGTGCATATCGTATCAAAGGATAAGTGTTTGCCAAAGCCTTTCTTCAGCCACAAAAAGAGAAGTTCTGTTTGAAGAAAGTCAGACTGGTGGCACCGACCAGCTCCCTCCGAGAAGATGAAAGGACTGACTGGATTTCCTGTTACTCTTTTGTTGTTGTTTGTATCCCTCAAATATTTTAATCAACATGAAAGGACTCACTGCGCTGGGAGAGCAGTGCAATTTGAGAAAGCCATTTAGAGGCTGCCAAATAGATTCTTAACTAATAAAGTTGTACTTGTCTGCAGTGTCAAAGACCAGATTTATGGGAGATGATTAAGAAGGGCCAGAATGCCTGGCATGGAGAGATGATCAGATTATTTTCAAAATGCATTTCACGACTACAGATTCCTGATATGTATTATGTACATTAAAAGAAATAACAAGATAGATTGTAAAGGCTGACTTTTGGCGCAATGACAATGAAGCATTGAGACATGATTGGGACACCAACTACTAATTATATATACATGGCCCAACAGTTTACTTCTAAATTAAGACTTGAAATGTCTTTACTAATAATCCATATTTTACAACATGAAAGCGCTCATCAGAATTGCTTACTGTATATTGTTTTCTTGTTAAATTTGTGTGTTATGTATGATGGGTCTCAAAATCTGTTTGTTAAGGCATGAATGATTGATAGTCCCAATATACATATTTCCTTATTTTTAAGGCATTGAAAATTCTAGTCATTCCATAATGATGCTTGGCTCTTGGAAAACAAAAGAAAAACAAGAAGAAATATAGCATCATTATCGCCTTCCTTGTAACTTACAATTTCTAGTAAACAGATTAACAACCCAGGATATTCGTATCGAACTGAAGTAAGTCTCAATTGCTTTCTCATCAGGGCTTGAGGCAAGAGGAGAGACTCTGGCATTATCACGCTTGCTCTCTGAGATTGAGCTCTGCATTTCTCCTCAAGGATACAAAGGTAGAGAATATAACACCTATTCTACAGCATTTTTGTTTAAGTATCATTTTTTATGTTATTTAAAATATTTCTTTTTGTTCTGTACTTTCTTTTGCTTTTAAAAATTATACAATAAAATTAAATTAACCTGTGACGGACTTATTGAGGTCAATTTGAGCAGGAACGCCCAGCTGGAGCGGGGGTGGTTCTGGGTATAGAGGATCCACCTGAGGATTGTTACCAACACAGTATAAAGGAGAACGAGAGCAGAAGATGGGGGACAGCTGTTTCCCGGAGACGCTTTGTTGGGGCTGGTTCTCCTGGAGGAACTTGGCTGTTCTCATCGCAGAAGGAGCTCAGGGCCTTGCTGTCATCGGGAGGGCTGCCGTTCGCTTCAGGGAGCTCTGGTCTTCATCTCTGCTGTGAGTATGGTGTATCTTGTCTCCAGTAGAGGTTTCTTCGTCCTTTTAGTGCACACATGGTCATATGTGGGACAGTGCCGTGGGCTTCCAGCCCTTGGTTGGATCTTTTGGGTCTCCATTGGATAGGTAGATGTTCTGCACTCTTCCTGCATTTGGCTTGTGTGTGTGAATGTTGTAATTTTGGGTGTCCTGTATTAAATCAGCTCTCTTGCAAACCATTGACTCTAGAAAAGTAACTAACACATAACCATGTCCTCAGTTTACCAGCTCCACATAGGTCTGACCAAGAACTGTCTTTCTGTATTACTTGATGTGTTTCCTTTGTTCCTGTTGACTACCCTCCTCCACAAAAGATAATGATCTTCTATTCTGGTCTTAAATTCTTCTAATGTGTGTTATGCTATTTTATATAAATTATTTTTAATTTATGGAAATGGGAATATGATAGTTTTGAATCTTATTGTTTATACTCACAAGTACGTTCTTATGATTATTTTCTTATTTCTTATTTTCTTACGGCGAGCCTTGGGCACACATACCACAGCGGGCTGTTTGTTATCGCTGAAAGCTGTAAAAGTCCTGCCGTCCATTCCTTTTAGCCCGTGTTTGGTACCTTATAGTGTGCATTTACCTACCCGGTTCTGTGTTGTTACTGTAATTTTTACAGCAAAGCAAACAATATCCATAAGGACTTGCTTGAGAATCTCTTTGGTGCATTCATAGGAAGAGAATTTAAACTATGTATCACCATGTTGCTTTCTGAATGGTTGCATTGAATCCCTCCCTACCTGTGTTTCTTCAGCATTCCCATTTTCTCCAAGCCTGGCAACACTTGCTATTATCTAGCTTTCTAATTTTGGTGACTACTGGTGTAAAATATATTATTGCTATAGTGTCCATTTTTCTGATTACTAGTGAGTTAAGAGTATCTCTTCATGTCCTTATTGGCCTTGTAGACTCCTCCTCTTTGAAACTGCTCGATTTTCAATCAGGATTTTTGTTTTCTCTCTTGATTTTATGAATTAGGTTCTTGAATAGTTTTAACAATTGAAAACCTCTCCCAGTCTTCCATTTTTCTCTGATTTTCACTGAAGTTCTTCCTTGAACAATATTCTAAATTCTGATTTTATAAATTTTCTTTGGGCATGATTTTGGTTTTCAAGAAATCATTCCCTACGTATGTGGCCCCAAGTTATTCTTCTGTATTAGATATTGAGTTTATAGTTTTATATAAGAAATTTGCATAATTAATCTATATGGAGTCTATATTCCTATGTGCTGTAGATCAAGATTATTTTTTTCCCTGTGTATATTGTCATTTTCTCCAACTCATTTAATTCAGTGCTCTGAATTTATAGATTAACGTACAAGAAATCTTTAAGTTGCCTCACCCAAAAATATGATATATTTCTCCATCTATTCAGCTTTAGAGTTTAATTTTTTTTGCCTTAGAACCTTGTATTTGTGTTTAAAATAATTCCTGAAAATTATTCATGTAGTGTGGAAATAGTATCTCATTTTCATTATTTTTTGAATTGTTATTGTTTGTTAAAAGAGATGCTGTCAAATTTTATAATTTGATTTTATATCAGTAAATCTTGGTCAGTTTCTTTATTAGCTCTAATAGTTTGGAATTCATTTCATTGATTGTCCTACAAGATAATCAATTCACAATGCTTATATATATATTTTCTTTAATTTATTTTATTTTAATGATACATTTTAGATGTACATAGTGATAACATTCATCATAGGGGATTTGTACCTGTACATGATATATCTCATTGCTTCTTTTCTCCCATTCCCCTCCCCTCCCCTCACCCTCTCCTCCCTCCCTATTTAAAAAAGCTTTGTTTCCATTTTTTCCTTCCATTTCTTATT
Organism: Hystrix cristata; assembly: GCA_004026905.1. Lineage (NCBI taxonomy): Eukaryota > Metazoa > Chordata > Mammalia > Rodentia > Hystricidae > Hystrix > Hystrix cristata. The sequence continues at coordinate 16,949 of PVJO010028755.1, forward strand.
TCTCTTGTATTCAGTTCTGTTCCCCCTCTCTTGTTCCCTTTCCCATTTGGACATTTTCTTCCCTTTCCCAATATAATACATTTTAGTCTTTATTTACTCTTTCAGTTTCTCACACCAGAGAAACTATGTGGTATTTAAACATGTGTGTCCGATTTATTTCACTTAAGAGTATGGTCTCAAGATGCATCCATTTACCTAGGAATATCTCAAGCTTATCATTCTTTGTGACAGAGTAGTACTCCATTGTATAAAAGAACCACATTTTCTTTATCCATTCCACGCTTGATGGGCATTTGGGCTGTTTCCAAGATTCAGCTATTACAAACTGTGCTACTACACACATGGGTGTGTATATATCACTGTGGTATGATGATTTTAATTCTTTTGGGAAGATACCAAGAAGGGGACTAGCTTGGTCAAATGGAATCTCTAGTCCTAGTGCCCTGAGGAATCTCCACACTGATTTCCATAGCACCAGTCTACACTCCCACCAACAGTGGAGAAGGGTTCCTTTTTCCCCACAGCCCCTCCAGCATTTGTTATTGGCTGATTTGTTGATAATAGCCATTCTTTCTAGAGTGAGGTGGAATCTCAGGGTTGTTTTAATTTGCATCTCTCGAATGACCAGTGATGTTGAACATTTTTTCATATGTCTATCTGCTGTTTCTACTTCTTCATCTGAGAAGTGTCTATTCATTTCAGTTGCCCACTTTTGGATTGGGTCTTTAAAT
>PVJO010028756.1:0-17699 GCA_004026905.1 Hystrix cristata
CTAGATATGATCGATGCTGATAGAAAGGGAAGATGAATCTGAACTTAAAGTTATAAAAATAATCAGTAAAATAATTAAACCCAGTACATTGGTAGGAGAGGGGATAGGCTGAAGCATCGCAAATTCCTGGAAATTGAGTCTTAAAAGGTAATAATGGTAATAAAGTTTATATTTTTTCCACAAAAACAATGTTTTAGTTGGGAGTTAAGTACAAAATAATTACATGTAAAATGTCAAGGAAGTAGAGAAAGAACCTTGATCATTCTGTATCTTGAATCCAGAGTTTATCTGTATTACAAATAGGTACCTTTTCATGCATAGTGTTTATTTTTCAATGGTTCCAACGCAATGAACATACAGGTACATGATTTTAAAAACAAACCTGCAGAGTGCTTGCCTTGCAAGCACGGGGCCCTGAGTTCGATCCCCAGCACCAAAAAAAAATAAAAACAAACCTGGAGTTGGGTGTTTAGCTAGTAGTTTGTTTGCTGCCTTAGAGATTTGACTGGTCTGCACCATTCTCTCCTCTTTAGGAGCCATTTCCAGGAAGACAATAATTTCTTTCTCTCTCTCCAAATTTGACAACAGCAAAAGAAGATTTCAAAGCAACTTTGCCAAACTTAGAGCAACTCTCAGATCTGAGGCGACTATTTTCACAAAGAGGCTTTTTTTCCTTTTTTGAGACAGGGTCTGGCTGAGTAGTTCAGGCTGCCCTTGGACTCACCGTGCAGCCCAGCCTAGCCTGGAAGTTGCACTGATCCTCCTGCCTCAGCCTCCTGAGTGCTGGGATTGCAGGTGTGTGCCACCAGGCCTGGTGAAGAGACTTTTGCAGCCTCTAAATATCTGAAGATCCCTGAGTGGACTGAGCGATGTTCAGAGAACAGAGTCCCCGAACCAGGCTATTTGATTTGCCTCCTGTTGGTCTGAGCGACATACAGGCAACGGAGAGTAAGTCCCTGGAAGACAGGCCTGGTGGAGCGGAGACTCCTTCCTTTTGGGGGATACAAATGGGGGGTCAGCTGGGGAAGTGGAGTCACCCTCAGGCCAGCGATCAGACTCTAGAGTCTTTTATGCCTGTACCTGGCCTGTGGAGAAACCCCTGTGCTTCCCTGAACCTGTGCTAGGAGAGGCTCCACTCGGAACAGTGAAATAAGGGGCAGAGAATGCTCGATGTCCGTGCTTCATGTCTTACCTCTGGGGGAGCGCGGCGCCCAGCGTTGAGGGTCATCGTTTCTAGGTGCAGGATTCAGGATGGCTTTCTTTTCTTTTTGCTTATTTGCATTTTCTATTCTATAGTGAATATGTAAGACATCCATGTAATTAAAAGGAGAGAAAAACAGCCAAATACAAAAAAGTAAGTCATTTAAATATATTTCATTCTTTCTCAATTTTTTTAACCATGTATTTCATAGTATCACCACAAAACAATCTGGTAGCCCATCGAGCTACACTCAAGGTTCTAGGCTTTGGGCTCTGTATCTGTTCATCCTTTTGAAGTAGTTGAAGAAGTTCAGGGCAGTCTAACAACTACTCTTTGTGTGTGTGTGCGGTTCTGGGGATTGAACCCCCAGCCTTGTGCATGCTGGGCAGGTGCTCTACTCCTGAGCTGCACCCCAGCTGAGGGCTGTCTCAACTTCCAACACTGAAAAGCATCACCCAACTTAAACGATTCATCACAGAGTAGTCTATGACTGAACTATTTTGTTTACTAAAGATGATTTTTATGAAGCAGCTATTGCTTGAACAATGTTTAAGATGTTTTGTTATATATATATTCTAAAAGCAGAACAGAAATTAGATGAACCATACATCAATGTTCATAAGAAAAGTCACTGGGAAGAAATATACCAAGGTGTAAATAATGTTTGTTTTCAAGATAAGACATGTAAAAGCATCACAGAGTGGCTGAGTAGTAGGCTGTCAATCTGGATTTCAAAAGTTTTACTCCTTCTTTTAAGGATTCTCTTAAGAAGATGATTTAAGGGTGGTGGTTTGTATAAAGGTGTTTTCAGTAGATCCCTAAATGAATAAAAAGTTGGACATGAACTAAAAATTTAAAGTAGGGTTGTGGTAAATAAACAGACTAGAAAGCCATCTAGTTGGTGTTTGGTCTCCAGGCTGGTAACAGCATTGTCTTTTGCAGGGTAAACAAAAGGGGCCCTTTTTCCAACAAGCTCTGACGAGAGACGGTTGTTAAAAGTGATGAGACACGAATATGTATATATAAAATAACAACAGTGAAACAGGAACGCAAGAAGAACAAACATGGACCAAGCTCTCCATGTGCAGACTAAGGCTAACGGAGACGAGACACGAGTGTGAGCCCACATGGATTTTCTCACCCCCGAACCAACCTTCCCGTGTCCGGGACAGGCACACCCGTGGACATCATTCCACCTGAAGTCCCCAGCGGATGGCGGGCCTGCCCCTGTTCTTGCACTGTCTCCAATTCCTGGACGATTAAGGTGCTGGAAAGAAATTAAAAATCCGCATGACTTTCCAGTCTCAGAGAGCTCTTCAGAACCCCCCAACTTCCCTCACATGGCTTAGATTTTCACCAACTTCTGCAGCTCACACTGGAATTTTGAATGGATTTTCATATTTGAAGAGTTCCATTATATTTTAATATGGGATCTGAACTACCATCGGGTTCTGGATGTGGTGACCTACAGCAAAGACTTAGATAATATTTTCCTTTTAAATGCATCCTACTTTAAATAAAATGTATCTTGTTAATTCAGAAGATAGGCTGTGTATGAGGATTTCCATTTTAAATAAACTGATGTTTCCAGGTTTGAGAACAAAATTGAGTTAAAATTTTTTATTATGAGCCAAAGAAAAGTTATAAATAAAACTTTCTCAGTAAATGGTACATAAAGATTATCTCAAGTTGGAAATATTTATTTTTTCTCCAAATGTTTACATTAACTTCTCAGCAAAAAATGCCATAATGTTTTAAAAACCCGACCATTAAGATCTCTATTTTCTTCTGAATCTTATAAGAAGGCCGTTATGATTTTATAACAGTATAATCAACAAATGCATTTGATTTTGTGTCCAGTTTTCGAATTTGGTATTACTTCAAATGCATATTTTCGTATGTCAAGATTCTCATACTTATTTAAATCAACATTTTATCATAAGGGTTAATTACCTTGGAGAACAGAATAAATTACATATTTAATAGTAATTCTACCTATTACATCTCAAAAATGCAAAGTGAAGCGTTTATTTAGAAATCCATTAAGAGAATTCTACGGGTAGAATCAGACACATCTTCTCTTCCCCCAGGAAAGGTCAGAGTAATTTTGCTGCGTCAACTACAAAATCAATAGAGAGATTCACGGTCTTTCTCTTCAGTTCTGATCTTTTGTTACTTCGTTTAATTATTCTTAGATTTTATTGTTGTCAGTACATTGCCTCCCTGCCCCCATCCCCTTTCCACTTCTAAAAATACCTTTCCACTGCTTCTAGGTCAACATTTTTAGCTTCCATATGTGAAACAGAACATGGTGGCACTTGTCTTCTTGTGTCTGGGTTATTTCATTTTGTAATAATGTCCTCCAGTTTCATTCGTTCGGCTGCCAGTGACAGGATCCCATTCTTCTTCATAGCTGAATAATACTCTGTTGCGTAAATATACCACATTCTCTCTCTCTCTGTACTGGATTGACCCCAGGGCCATTCTATCCCTCTGTCACTGAGCTACACCCCTAGCCCTTCCTAGAAATTTTTATTTTGTGACAGGGTCTCTCTGATTTGCCCAGGCTAGACTCGCAATCCCCCTGCCTCAGCCTTCTGAAGAGCTGGGACTACAGGTGTGGCCACTCGGCTTTACCAGTTTCTTTACCCATTCATCTACTGATGGACATCTATTGATATTATTCCACACCTTAGCTGTTATGAACAGTGCTGTGATGGGTGATCCAGCGACTTTGAAAAGATGAAGGAAAATGAAATATGAAGGTTAGAGATTTGAGTGTCTTCCATCATAGGTGGTTGCTAAGCAATATGTAAAATAGGGGGAAACCAAGAAGTAGCACATAATTTAAAAATAGGGAGGTAAATACTAGAAGAAATGTCTAAAATGGTTGGAAATGGTTGTTTCTGGAAAGGGAAAATTAGGAGTACAGCACAGCAAGAAAGACAGCTACTGTTCAAACATGTGTAATATCATTTGAATTTTAAACCATGTACTTAAATTACTTCACATACAAAAAGACAAAGAAAACTGCAGGGCCTACCTGCCACCCGGCCTCTTGGACAATGAGTGCTTTCTATCAGCCATGTGTCCTTTTCTTTGTGGCCCACCGTGACTGGCTACACATTCTGGGAAGCCGGAAATTCAGGAAGCAGGAGTAATGGTGGGTGAACGTAGGGGCACTCCCGAGCTGGGTGTGGCAGGTGTGCAGTGACCGGGTGATAGAAGGCCACTCGGAGGTGGAGGTGATTTGATTAAGGTTGAGGGGACAGCAGGGTGGAAAGGCGGGAGGGCGGGAGGCTCAGCCCACATCTTCCGACCCGCTCTCCCCGCGCTCCGTTCTTTCTTTTAACTTCGCAGCCGGGGAGGGTGTCCCGGGAACTTTCCCAGACTTGCCTGTCACTGGACCGACCCGTCCCGTTGAGCCTCGGGGGCCAGGTCTTGCAGGCCCACGCATCCCACCCAAAGGCTGCCATAGAAAGTGGGAAGACAACATCCAGAAAAAGTGGAACCATGTCAAGTTTCTTGTAAAGTTTGTTTCAAACTCATGAAATGTATTTAATCCGTTTCCATAATATCATCATTTTCATTAGCAAGTGGGCATAGTCATTGCCTTATACTGTCTCGTTTGTCTTCTAGAAATATGCTGTGGTTTGTATTCGCTCCTTCCATGGCATTTGCCACATCGGACCATTAATTATCCGTAGTAATTTTTTGCAGTCAGGCTCTTTAAAGATTAATCTGATTTCTCAGCCACCACACAGATACACATTTTGGTAAAAGCAAACAAATGACAGAAAACAGTCTTTCTGGGAAGACTGTCGGTCTCCAGGTGGCTGCCTCAGATACAACAGGAAATATGAAGCGGACGAAACAGGAAGGGAGGGAGTCCTTGGACCCGCCAAGCCTGGACGTGCTGACCCCCACGTCAAAGGAAGCCTCTCCGTCCTGGACCCTGACGCTCGGTGTGCTAACCGATGGCCCAAGGAGTGGACCCTCCCGGGAGGAGCGGCATGAGAGAGGAGCAGCGGGGGTGGCTGCCCTGGAGTCCTGTGAGGTAGATGGGGGCGACCGGCACAGCCTTGGCCTTCACGTGACTGGGGCTGGACTTCATGGCCGGCCGCTTTGACGGCCATTTCTGCGACAATTGTCTGACACTCCACTCTGGCTAACAGAAGCCAGGGAGCTCTGTGCAAGTCAGTAGAAAGCATGGACTAGCATTTTTTAAAGTTATTTTTCACTTACTTCCCAGTATTTGCTGAGGACCCACAGGGCCAGGACTGTCCCAGAGGCTGACAGCAGATAGGCCCCCTCTGCTGGCTCTCGTTTGGCCAACCGATGAAAAAGAGAAATTGTAAATAAAAAGCTCCACAACTAATATAGAATTAGGGTCTGTGCTTAGAGAGTTATATGTGAGATGAAAAGGGAGGTTCACTTATAAGTCCCCTGGGTCCGGAATTCTGGTTCCAATCTCTCTTGCATAGAAAACTCAATTTGAGAAAAGCAGGTGTTCAGACCGGCATTCTCTGATGAAAGCTGAATTGTATTCCAGGACATAACAGACACCCCTTGTCCACATAGCTTTTTAATCTTTTCTATATTAATTCTTCTATTTAGAGCCACTCAATATGTAAAACCCAGCTGTCCGTATATCTGTCCGGGTTGTAAACCACACGACAATTAATTAAAATACCATGAAGTGGGTGACAAATCCCAGCTCCTTCCCCTTTTCTTCTCCTACCAATATGATCAGGATATTGCTCCATCCAACTGTGTCCCCTGACGCTTGCCACGGACATCTCAGAGCCTCCAGCTAACCAGAGGTATCGGCAAGTCAGGGGAGGAGGACGGGCTGTCTTCCCTTATGAATGTACCGCTTCACGAATAAGGACTCGGCTTTCCTCTGAGCCTCAGTTATTGTGGGCTCGCCGTTACAACGGTCGCGGCCTGTGGATCTCTGCTACGGCTCACCCATCTCGGGTGGGGATGCCATCTAGGAAACAGCAGAGTGGAGCTGAAAGGATGAAAATACCTGTGCCAATGTCACAATCATACCAGTTTACTGAAAAGTCCTACATCCTTTTACTCGCCATCCGCAGCTCTCAAAATACATTAAAATAATAGCTTAACCTACAAACTTTAAACCAGACACTAAAAATCCAAAGTCCAGAGGCCATTATCTGATCTAAAGTTATAACTTGCCAGAAGCTGTGGAGAACTTAATGGCAGTGTCAGTCTGTGCATCAAGTTATAATAGCTTAAATAGTAACTTTGACTATTATTCCCCAGTGTTTATGAATGCACTCGGTCTTTTTATAAGACCACACCCCTTGAATGGTGCATTACCAAAAATATAGACAATTTTAATAGGAACAAATCAGATTACAGTTGTCCTCCATTATCTGTGGCCTCACCTTCTGTAGTTTGTTACCTACAGTCAACTGAAAATATTTAGTGGAAAACTCCGGAGGAGAAGAACACAGAAGTTTAAATTGTGCACTGCTCTGAGTAGCGTGGTGGGCGCTCAGATGCTCTGCCCTGTCCCAGCTGGGCCAAGAATCGGTCCCACAAACCCAGCTGGGGCTGCAGCTGGCTCGCCTGGCCCCCGGAAGCTGTCTCAGGGGTCAGATCTGCCGTGGTTCTGCAGTGTCTCGGTGCCTGCCTCGCTCACCCCAAATCAGCCCATTATGTGGGCATCGGCCTATGTCACATGGTGTCATGTGGTGTGTCACATCATCACAAGAGGAAGGTAAGGAGCAATGGGATGTTTTGCAGGAGAGATCACAGCCATGTGGCTTTTATGATGGTCTGTTATTACAAGTGTTTCATTTTGTTGGTAGTTGTTGTTAATCTCTTTCTAGGTATAATCTATAAATCTCATCATAGGTCTGGATGTGCCAGGGACAGCAGTACGTACGAGGCTCAGTACTAACCTTGGTTTCAGGCGTCCCCCGAAGTGTTAGAGTGAACTCTCTGGGGATCACCGGAATGACTCTACCTTAGTTACGAGCTGTTGTGCAAGCGACTATCTCACCTGAACTCTTTCTCTCAACCTAAACTTGTTTGGATTCAGGGGAATAACCCATCCACTATTCGTCACACATTAATGACATATATGCCCTGACGAATTATGTCTGTACTCAGACATCAATTGTACTATTATTTTCTTCATATTTATGTTTTAATTGACTTGCTTTATTTTAATTAACCCTGGCTTTAGGAAGAATATAGTTGAAATCAAGGGTTGACATGATAATTGAATTTTTTCTGATAAATGTAAGCCGAGAATCCAGAGTTAATAAGAGTTATTAGCCGAATGTTACTTCAAGGCAAGACACAATTTTTGTTGCTTTTAAACTACATAGAACTGAGACTTTTTTTTTGTTTATTTATTTTTTTTCCTTTTTTTTTTTCTTCTGTTTATTACAGACTAACCTAGTCTGTCTTGACTGACGAGGTCTGTAATTGTTAAATTGATACTTTTATATTAATAGAAGAGTTGTATTCATATTCAGATTCCCCTAAAATCCTTTCGTGATCACAGTGCTGCAAGCGTACAGGGTAAGAAGCCAAGAAGTCAGCAGGAAATAGCAACAAGGAGGCAGAAATCTCAGTGACCACCAGGAGCTGCGGAGTTATGCCAAGTCAGAAGGGTTAGCAAACGTCCAGCGTTCCCACGAACACTTCGGAAACACCAGGCCCAAGGAGCACGCCCCAGGCCATGGACTCCACTCTAGAATTTAGAGCAAAATGGAAACAAACTCACTCCAACAAAACCTAAAAAAATCCTTTGCAACGTATTAAGAAATTCGACCTATGTAAAAAGGATAATATATCTTCGTCAAGCAAATTGATCCCAGGAATGCAAGATTGGTTTAACACTGAAAAACTAATCAAAGCCATCTACTACATTACTAAATAAAAGGGAAAATATAATTATCTCATGATACAGAAAAAGTATTTAAAAACAATTTGTGGTGAATTAATTAACAGTCAACTGGAGTGGGAACGTCCAGAGGACTTGAGTCTGTGTGGCTCTGGGCATGGAAGACCCCTCTGAGGGTTGTCGCTGGAAGACCCCATAAAAGGAGAACGAGAGGGGAAGAGTGGATGGTGGTGATTTCCCAGGAAATCTTTAAGAAAATTTGAAAAAGTGAAAACGTATGCCACACTGAAGTAAAAACCTCCATAATTCACCACCTGCAAATCATAACAGAAAAGACAAAAAAAAGGAATAGGAAAAACCTGAAGAGTTACTCCATAAAAGAAGGTATGTATAGATGGCCAGTATGTAAATGAAGAGACATTCAATCTCGTCAGTCATCGGGCACCTGTAAATTACAACCAGTCAGATGCTACGTCACATTTGGTGGACTATAAGTTTGGCAAGATGCTATTATGGGTTGAGCTGTGTCCCACTAAACATGAGATACTGAGTTTCTAACTCCCAGTGCCCCAGGACGTGATTTTATTGGAAACGAGGTCATTGCAGATGTAATGAGACAAGGCTCTTCCATCCAGTCGCAGGACTCATGTTTCTAGGAGATGATGACCACCTGCAGCAGCCAAGGAGAACTGTCACCCTCGGAGATGGAGGCGGAGATGAGTCGTGCATCTGCAAGTCAGGGAACAACTGGGCTCCCAGCAGGTGGAGAAGGCCAGCAAGGACCTTCTCCTGGAGGCTCAAAGGAAGCGTGGCCTCGCGGCCTCTGGATTTTGGCATTTGACTGCAACCAACAGAAGTTTGTGGGGTGTCGTTATGGCAACTCTAGGAAACAAATACAGGCGTGAAGCAACTGCATCTCTCATCTACTGCTGGTGATCATGTCAGGAATCATTTCTTCTTATTAAACGAGCTCTCACTTTGTGACTCAGCAATTCTGCTTCTTGGTATTTAGCTGAAGGGAACCAGATTCCGCAAGAATATTGTATAAGAGAGCTCATAGCAACTTTACTCACTGTATCAAATGCCCATCAGTGGGAGCATGCACAGTATTGTGTTGTAATAATTAGATTCTACTCACAGGTAAAGTAGCACGAACTAGTGGCCAGTAAAACAGTACTGATGAACCTCAAAAACAATACACCGAGTAAAAGAAGGCAGGTGAAGCAGAGAACATACTGTGGAAAATCCGTTCAGCTGACTACGGAGACAAGCACAACTGACTGCTACAACAGAAATCAGAACAGTTTCTGTGTGCAGATCAAGCCTACAGGTCAGAAGGAAGTACAGAAATAGTCTCCATCACGGTTTGAATGTTGATTTTCCAAAGAAGGACATTCCTCACCTCTCTGCATTTAGTGTAAATATTTGTGTTTTCATGCCAGTATCAAGGGTGTTATTGTTCAACTTCTCTTTCCTCATTTTTGTTGGAATATAGGAATACAATCTATACAATAACCATGATTTGTTGTACAGTATAGCGACAGTTTATTGTCTATCGACATACGTGTCTGTCCAGGGCGCTTACGCAGTTCTGTGACCCTGCGCGGCCCAGGCAGAGCGGGTTCGGCAGCGGCGCTGGGTCAGCCGGCTGTGCTGCTGTGGTCCCGGAAGCCGGCCCGTTCCGGGGAGCATCGCCCACGGGCGTGGTGCTGTCCTCTGGCCAGCTCCTTCAGGATCTGCTGAGGGGCCCAGGCTTCTGGACACTCCCACACCCTGGGCTGGGGTTCCCCCCGCCCCGGGCACCTCCTTCCCCCACTGCATGACCCTCTCTGAGAAGAGTCCAGCACAGCTGCCTCTGGGGATCCGCTCCTGCTTTGCCTTTGCCAGTCTGCTTGTGGAGTTGCAGCTTGGCTAATGCTTCCTCCTGGAACAAGCAGCTGAGGGAGGTTGATGCACAAGTTCCCCACCCTCCGGGGCCCCCGGGGCCCTCCCTCACTCTAGGTGAAGGTGATGGCTGCTTCCGCTCCTGGGGACGCAGGTAGGCAACGCATAGCACGTGACCGTTCTCCAAGGCCATCTCCTTCGCCTCGGCCCTGGGGCGCCCACCCCCTCCTACGCCCTGTCCCCTGGCTCTGGGGCCTGGAGTCACATGGAGCCCTTGGCGTCTGGCTCTTGCCCCCTTCAACACCCTCTTTTTCTCCTCCCTCTCCCAGTTTCCCTCCGTTGGCTTTGGTCACCGTCCACCTTGCACTCTAGTTCTCAAGGTGCACATCTCCTTTCCCCTGCCACACTAGGTCTGTGGAGAACAGGTTCTGATCCGACTGAGCTCTGTCCGTGCTGCAGGACTCTGGGAGTACAGAGCCAGGGCTTGGTACCTGAGAAGGTACCTGCTCGGAGGTACCGAGCAGATGCACAATGCGAGCCACCTGCAGGGCCCATCACTGTGGCCAGGGCTGTCTGACCTTGTGCTAAACGTCCCAAGTGCTCTTGATTTCTTCCCTTCATCTGCTATTCATTCACCAAAGATTCTTTTGAGAATGTCAAGTACTGAGTAAATAAATGGACAGACACAAAAGCAGACCTGGCCTCCACCGCTGTGGAGCTCAGAGCCAATGCTTCCTGGGGTGAATTAGACACCAAGGGCCCTAAGCTTGGCCAAGTAGAGAGGAGAGTAAGAGGCAGCTGACACTGATTTATGTATCTATCTTTTGTAGTACGAGGAATCAAACCCAGGGCCTTCGCACTGAACTATATCCCCATGTCTTTGGAGATTTTTAAAAATTTTGAGACAGAGTCACATTAAACTGCTCAGGCTGGGCCCAAACTTGTGACCCTCCTGCCTCAGCCTTCCAGAGCGCTGGAATTATAGGCATGCACCACCACACCCAGGAGCAAGTACCCTTGATTCGGAGGTGCGAGCATGTGGATGTATCTGCAGAGAGAGACAGAGACAGAGACACAGAGACAGACAGACGAGAGAGAGAGAGAGAGAGAGAGAGAGAGAGAGAGAGAGAGAGAGAGAGAGAGCGCGTGCAACTATGACAGAGTATTGTGGAACAAACATACGGGCCAGGTTGAAGATGAGGGTTCTGGTGGAGGGTGAGTGAGCCTACGGCACAAATGTGGACACAGACAGGTGAGGCAGATAGATGCTGGGGAGCGAATATGATTGGTCATTGCCAAAACTCATGCTGAAATTTAAAACCTACTCTGAGGTGTTGAGTGGTGGGCCCAGGTGGGCTCATGAGAGGCGACCGGAGCTCTTCTCTGATCAGGTGGATTCCTCATGCATGCAGCAGCAGATCAGCGGGCTACCTCTGGAGTGGAGTTTTACGAACGCCAGCTTGGCCGGGTTGCTCCCATGCCTGTCTCCAGTCCCGTGATGCTCTACACTCCTCGACCTGCCGCCAGCGGGAGGTCGTCAGCAGAGGCGGCCCTGGCCCTTGGACCAGAAGCATGAACCAGACGGACCCTTTTTCCTGTGTCACAGCCAATCAGCGACCTGGGGTCATCAGCCACAGAAGATGGACTAAGACACAGATGTAAGCAGCTGCTCCTGAGGGTGCCTCTGGGGCTGGAGGAAGTCGTGGTCCTTACAAGTACGATTTCCGTGGCGCTCCAAGGCTCTCGTGTGCAATCAGGGTGAGGCGAAGAGGCACTGAGTTTCTCTCTGACGCCTGCTGGTGATGCTGCCTGCCTCCTGGTGGGTGGACAACCCCGGCAATTCACAAGACCGGTAGGTGACCTTGCCCCATGGTGTCACTACATAAGGGTCTTGTTATCTGCCGCCAACTCTCTACACACACACACCCCCTGAAGACCGAAGCTACTTGCTGCACTGAAGCCAGGCACCTACTTACCTTTCATCATTCTGATTGACAAGGACTTTGAAAGGCGACCTTGGGAGAGAACAAGGTGCATCCCACCTGAGCCTCTAACAAATTAGGCTAAGTTTGTCTAGGGGGAGAGAGGCTGAGCCGCCGTTTTCCCCAGCATCAGAGTGTCTCGCACCATCATCCCGGCAGCCACACTCAAAACCACACGAGAAACGACATGTGTGGTCTGGAATATGAACAATTCATGCTAATTTCAAGGCACTCCTGCCTGCGGGCCTTTGGACTTTTAACAGAAAAATAACTAACAACAGAAGATCAGATGAAATGATGGGCCAATCCTAGTCTCTGGGTTACAACAGAAAGCTTACTATCACGTGAATTAGCATGGTTTATGGGGTGTGGTGCAGCAGAGAAAACATATTAGAAGTGTAGGAAAAATGAATGCTCTTGCACGTAGGCACAGAATGGCGGGCACCCACCAGCAAAGTGGTGTAGGCTGCAAAGCGGGGATCTGGGGCCCCAGACACCAGCACTGAGCCTCAGGCCTCCTCCTCTATGGGGCTGATCTTTCATGTGGCAAGAGAAGCCTTTCCAGTGCCTTGTGGTCCTGGCGAGCTTCAGCGTCAGGGTTGCCTCATAGCTGCTGGCCAAGCCGCAGGTGGAGGTCAAAGACGGGGCTGGGGCGAGCACGGGCAGCGAAGCCGGAAGCATGTGTGGGAGGGGCGAGGAGGGACGGGAGTGGACCCGGAGCACCGCACAGCGCCTCCACAGCCCAGTGCAGCCAGGAAGGGGCTGGGCTTGCAAACAGCAAAAGCTCCCAGAGGCCAAGGCAGAGAACACCATGGGAATAGCAAGACCTGAAGGGTGACAGCCAAGGGGTGAGTGGAGCCAGCAGCGCTAGAGTCCAGGAGCACGGCTAGATTGGAGCTGTCTTGAGGGACACAGAGAAAGAAGAGGCAGGGAGGTCTCTGAGTGATCAAATAAAACACTTCGTGACACAGAATGTCTCTTTCAGATAGCAGTCACAGTGTCTTAGTTGACAAGTGAAAAATCAACACCGGATGGCTCCACAAGGCAGACTTCTCCTTGCTTACTATTTTTTTTTCTTCCTACCTTAGGAGGAAGGGAGTTGAACAGCAAGACAACCTTGATCCACACAAGGTACGAAGCATATATTGTCAGGTGTGGGACGACAAAGTGCTCTGTGGTCAAATGCGCCTGACAAACGCCGAGCGGACAGTGCACACCTGCCTGTTCGAGGCGCTGAGAAACCCTGCCGCCCAGAGACCCAGTTTGCTCCACCAGCCTCATCTGCCCCTGGAGAGCGCTGGCACAAGACAGTCCTGCGCCGCCCTGCTGAAGTCCGGAGGAGGAACCCTCAAGGGAGGCTTTTCTGGAACTTTGTTCCTCTGGTTCCATGGACTCAGTTGTAAAGATGAGACCGGAGTGGAGCTGACTCCGGGGAGCCCAGGAAACATCTGCTTCCAGGGCGTGAGCAGTCAGAGGACACTCCCTGAGGACTCTGCTCTTCACCGATGTAAACAGCGATTTCTAAGTCTGGATTCAAACTGGTACATGTGGCGTACTTGCCACCCAGGTCTGGAGAAGGTGGCAAGACTCATGCTCTTGAAGCGGCAGCCACACTGGACAGTCGTGGTGGGCCAGCGGACAGAACCGAGCGCTTCAAGGCTGCACCTCACCCAGCTACGACACGTAGGTCACAGGGCATGCGGTGTGGATGCTTCCTCCGCAGAGCAGCTGGAGGGTTTGACTACAAACCCAGCAGCTCCGAGTCCTGTGCTCAGGGCGGGTCTTCCCTGTGTTGCACTGCAGCATGGAGTTGTGGTTGTGACAGGGCCTGGGTGTGCAGCCTGTAGCTCTTACCACCTCCTCCATGTTGGGCCCGACTTTCGCACTCTTTTTTTTTTTTTTTTTCCAGCACTGGGGGTTGAACCCAGGGAGCTTGCAGTTATGTCTCCAGCCTTTAAAATTTTGAGACAAGTTCTCGCTAAGTTGCCCAGGCTGGCCACCAACTTTTGGTTGTCCTCCTGCCTCCGTCCTGAGTAGCTGGGATGACAGGTGTGTGCCGCTGCACTTCTCAACAATTTTTAAGTAAACAAAGACTCAATATGGCATCCCTGGCAAGGCTTTTGTTAGCTTGGCACATGTTACCTCCTCTACGGATCTGTCTGCAGCGACATCTCCCGCTGGAGGGAGGTGACTCAGGTTGTCATCACAGCCTGTGTCCCCTTTATCTCCTGCTTCCACAGAGAGAAGCTCTGGTTGGGGACAAAGTGCAAGGGTATTTTGCCTGACCGATTCCTTCCTCGAGATCCAGTCACCGCCTTGGGGTCTGGGACTAAAGGACAGAGGACTGGTGCCTTCCCCTGAGCACCCAGGGTGGCCAAGGGCTGGGAGCTCACAAGCCGTCATGGGCCCGGCTGGGGTGAGCCCTCCTGCGGTGGAGCAGATCTTGTCCCACCTGCACTGTTTCCAGCGCTCTTCCAATTACATCAGGCAGAAGCTGGTTTTCTGCAGTGCCCAGGAAGGCTGCGAGGAGACAGGCATTCTGTTAGCATGAAAGAAGGGCAAAAGCCCTAGCAGGAGGCCGACCACAGCGTAAGAAGCCTTAAACATGTTCTTATAAAACAAGATAACTGCGACTAACCCAGCCGACCATAAGGAATTCTGTTCTTGTTCGTCTTTTTGTGCTGGCAGCAGCACCTAAGGGGACGCAGAGGCTGCCTTTGGGGACAGGAACAAGAATTCAAAGCATTGCAGAGCTAGAGAGGTCTGGGAGGGAGGGGGGACCGTACGAGGGGAGACACGCACTGCAGACCATGTGCTGTGACCTGAGAAGATGTGGGCAGGAGCAGGCCAGTCCAAGAGGCCTCCTGGTGTGCAAAGTGCCGAGAAAGTGGTGCAGGAAGCCCAAGCCCCGGGAGAGCCCAGCCCTGCAGGGAGGAGCGGGAGCGGGAGGCATCTCCTGGGTCTCCCTGGAGCACCTGTCTGTGGGGCTTGGGCCTGCCGCGTGCACCCCCACACCAGCACGCCACACGCCCCTGGACAGGGCTCTGCTGTCCTAGAGCAAGAGAATTTGGACCTGCAAGGTGCAGGGTGGGGTTGGGCAGAAAAGGTGATGGCAGAAAAGGAGGGGACAGCATAGGACTGAGGGATGGGCATGAATGTGTGTGTGTTTGTATGTGTGTGTGTGTGAGTTCAGGGTGCGACTGACCAGCTGCGGTTCTGCAAAGCTGAGCACTAGTGTATGATTTGGATAGATGTGTTTTCGATTATGTGTCAATGCATTTGACACACAGACACACAGACACACGTATGCTGAGTGTGCCGGGCCACTGAGCCGCACCTCCAGCCCAGGCCAAGGTACCCCTTGCTTCCGCAATGACAGTGCGGTGGATGTTGTCACCCACGTTGGCCCCCGCGTGTCTGGATCCTTCCAGTGTTGGGAGCCGCGCAGCCCCTGAGCGCAGTGTGCGTCCTGCTGTGGACCCCGCCTGCCCTGCCTCCAGGGCCGCGCTGCACCGTCACAGGGCCCAGTGGGGAGCTGGGAGAGGAGGGGTTGCCACAGGCAGAAGCGGAGCAGGAGGAGAAAGCAGACTGCACAGCCCTGAACCGACTACTGAGAAGTCAGTAACAGGATTCACAATCATAAATTACATGGAGTTACGGAAAATAGGGGAGGTCTGTGGCTCACGGCATCATACTTGTTAGTCCGACAGATCGGTGTAGATCTAGGAGCCATTAGCCATGAGAAATACTTTAAAAACCAGCAGACTCAAAGCGGGCAAACCCTTGACACTCAGAGTGTCCACGTGGGGACGACTCCAACTCCCCGTGGATTTAGACGAAACCCAAGTGTGGCGGGCACGGAGTAGTCCTGGGAACGTCAAAGAGACTGATTTGACTGGACTGCGTGTTGCAAAAACCCTACATTTGGTAGGACAAATACCAAGAGCAGCTGGGAGTGGTGACACATACCTGTAATCCTAGCACTTGGGAGGCTGAAGCAGGAGGATCACCATGAATTCAAGGTCAGCCCAGGCTACATAGTGAGTTCAAGGTCAGCCTGGAATACATAATGAGGCCTTGTTTCAAAACAAACAAAAGATACCAAGAATATTGATGTGATGGCCTAGAAAGCTATGGGAGGCCCTGAATTCACATTTCAAGGTTATTTTTTTCCACCTGGATATCCAATTGCAGAACAGCAGGAAGCTTTTCTGTGAGTTTAACTCCTATTGATTCCTGGAACGGGACATCACAGGAATATAGAACTACATGGGGGAGCCCAGGAAGAAAAATCTCCTCAAAGCACTGGAAAATTCCAGTACTGCAAACTAAGAACTGGAAGAGTGCAAGGGTGCAACTGAGACACTGTGATGAGCTGTTAAATCTGGAAGAGATCACATTTTGCAAAGCCAGTTCAAGAAGTTGCCGACTTGTAGCAAATACTAGAATCTAACTCAGCATGCTTAACTCTTCAGTGATTTGTCAAAGTCTCACCCTATTTTGGAGTTACAGGACTTGTGTAATTTTAAGACATGATTTGTGTTTAAACTCTACTGCAGTTGTTCTCTTCAGAGAGAGGTACATTTCAAACTTTTTAGTGAACATGTGTAAAGCCCAGAATCACACTCTTTCCTGTGGATGGTTAGACATGGCCCTGCACTTTGGTTTGTCACTGGAAGTCTGTGCACATCTATATGGAGACTCTGGTAATTCGTCCTTCTCCTCTTCCCCCTACTCTTCCTTCTCCTCCTCTTCCTTCTCTTCTTCCCCTTCTCCTCTACCTCCTCCTCTTTCTTCTTTTATGTGATTTGTGCTATCTCCTGCTCTTTCATTGACTCCGATCAATCTTATGTTATTTTTCTTCGTGTCATCCAGCAGCTGTTGTATTGATTTTTCATGGTCCCTTACCATTTTGAAGAACTCTTTCTTTTCTCGATCATTAATCACAATCTTGTATTCTATATCTGAGATTCTCTCTTCGCATTGTTTCATCCTACTGCTGATACTTTCAATGCTATGTTTAATCTCTTGGACATCTGTTTGAATCTGTTTCATAAATTCCATTTCTTTCCTGTGTTGGGCATTTATGGTTTCCATCATTTTTCTAAGCTCTTCTATTTCTTTATCAGTATCTGCTCTAGAGTCATTGATCATTTCTTTCATTCTGGAAATGGTTTCTGTTTTGATGTTTTCTAGAGCCTCACTCATCTGCTTTGTTACTTCTGCTGTTACTACTTCCAAGAGTCTGGGTGGGAAGCTTTCAGATTGCTCCACTTCATTACCCCCTGGGTTTGCTTTTGGTGAGCTGGAGGTTTGGGGTTGCATCTTATTTGCATGGCTTCTCATTTTTAATTTTTTCTTCTTTCATTTAGCTCCTGGGTTGATGCTTATGAATTGCCTGTGGCAGGTAGCTTTTTTTGTTTTGACAGGTGTAGCTGGTTTTTGTATTGTGGGTCTGTTGCAAAATCTTACCTCTTCAATTTGTTGGGGCTGAGAAGTTGCTGTCTATTTGGCCAGCCCTTAGTTCTTTGATCGTGGCCTGAAGTGTTATTTGTGACCCTCTGCCAATCTTAGTCTTGGCATGCACAGAAGAACTGAGTAGAACAATTCTGTCACCTTGGCTAAAGTAGTACAATCAGCAACAATAATAGCATCAGACACAGTCTAGAAAATAACAAACTGTAGTAGCTATTGATTTGCCACCTTATACCATATGAACTAGGTTTGTGGTTATATAACAGTATCC
>PVJO010028757.1:0-17665 GCA_004026905.1 Hystrix cristata
GATGCGGACATACCTTCTTTGGGAGGGGGCCACTGGTCAACTCACTACAATGTCTGGGACTACACTCATTATCTTCCCTCTTCTGCCCACACCCTAATTTCTATTAAAGACATCCTCCACTCCCATCAGTAATTTGAACCAAATGCCTCAGAATCATCTGAAACTGTCTCATTTATTCCACACTGATGACCACCAAATACTGATAATTTTTGTTAATACTATCTGTGTCCCAAATCTGTTGCCTTCTCTCCATCATTATCACCCCTGACCCGGTACCTGCCTCACCACTTTTGCACACCATCAACTCCACCTAGCAATGCTCCCTGCCTCCAGCAAGACCATTTTCCCTCAACAACCAGAAAATACCATGTAGTTTCTCTACTTGACAGCCTTTATGGTTTCCCTATCTAGCACAGAGGAGTCCAAGCTCCACTGGAGTAAAAGGCCTTCCAGAATTTCTTCTAATCCTTCATCAGACTGATCGATAGCAACTCACAGCACAATTCTAGAGCTCCTTGGTGCCTCCTCTCTACAGGCCTTTGTTTGTGCTGCTGCCTCCTTCTGGGTTCCTTCCCTCTTTCTTCTGGCTTCACCTCCTCCCAGAAGCCTTCCTCTAACTCCCAGGGCGTGCACCACTCTGGGCTCCCAGGATCTGTGAATGTCCCTTCATTTCTCACTTGGTGCACTCAAAGTGTTTGTTTTTGTCTCTCCAAACAATCTCTAAGGTTTTACTCACTTTTGAGGCCCAGCCCTTAGTCCAGGTCTAAAATAAATATAGATCGGATTGGACAGAAATTTCCCAAAGTGTGTAGCAAATCAGGTGTAGAAGCAGGGCCCAGGAGTGGGGTGGCTAAGGGGGAATGATGTTGACTGCAGGAGCTGTAGGATGGGAAGGGTGGAGTGAAGGACACGAGCAGATGCGCTGACGGTTGCTGGGATCTTCTGTGTGTTTGTGAGCGTGCACGGATTGGGGGTTTGTAGATACAGAGAGAAAAAGGACACAGGAGTGGTGAAGAGAGGGAAGGAAGAGACAGCTTGAGAGAAAGGAAGGAGGAAGAGAAAATAATCACCCAGGGAAGCATACAGCTGCTGCTAAGGGGCAGCAGGAGGAACGTGTGTCTGCCTTGCTTGGGCTAGGAGTCTGCTTGGGAGACAATCGGGATCCTTAAACTCCAGATTTTGTTTTTCTTTCTGGAGTTCAGGGTCACTTTTTCTTTGCCTTTGGGCCCCTTCAATTAAGTGTCTTTTATTGCTCTGACAGAATAAAACATTATCTGTTCTCCAAAGTGTCTCCCTGGTTGCCCTGCAAGTTGATTCCTTTCCCAGGGAATCAGCCTTGGCCAGCTGCAACTAAAGACACTCACAAAAGCAGCCTTCCAGAAGTGCTTCAGACAGTACCAAGAACGACGGGCAAGTGTGTTTAAAGCAAGGAGGAGTATTCGGAGGGGAATTAATGGCACCATGTCCTTTACTGTAAAAAAATTTTAAAAAATGTAAACATTCACTGTGTTTTTTGATCACACCTTGTAATTCACTGCAGGAGTTCAAATAAATAAACAAACGATCCCTAGAAGAGGCCTTTCTGCTGAAAAGAGTCCTTGGAGTTCTGGACTCATCCCTAGAGAACGGCCTTCCTCCAGGGTGGTGCCTGCAGGGCCCAGACAGGAAGCGCTCCGGAGCTCCGCTCTGGCTTGGGCAGTCAGAATTCATCCGCTCAGAATCTCTTTTTCCATTTAGTCTGGCCCAGTCCCAGGCACGCAGGAGCTAGAATGGCCACGCTGGGGACCTGGGAGGACACTGACAGCACGAGCTAGCCTTGCTCCACTCCCGTTCAGTTTACTCTAACGAACATCTCTTGAAGGTTCACTGTGTGCACACATGTGCTAAGTGGCTGAACACAAGCATGGGAGCCTCAGTCCATGCCTTTGAGAAGGCCACAGGTTGTGGAAGAGACAGATAATCAACAATTCCTACGGAGTGGGGGTGTTCAGTGTAAACTCAAGATGCTCTGGCCTGGAGAGGAGCCCCTGCCAACTTCCAGAGAGGTCACCTGAACAGGCAGGGGCAGAGGCCCATGGAGAGGTGACATGTCCTGGATGGGCTGCTGGAGAAAGTGAGGAAGTGTGGCGTTGACCAAGGTTGATGGCAGAGGGGGTGGCGGGAGCTGGGGCAGCCAAACACGGTGGTCTGGCTGCTCACTTTCTCCTTACCTTTCCGTTCCACTCTGACCTTCTGATCGGTCAGCACAGGAAGTGCGGGACTGCAGGGACAGAGGCTGAGATGGAGGGCTGGCTGAAGCACACAGGGACAGCGCTCATGGAAGGGCAGGAGGACATTTTCACTTCCTTGATGTCCAGCCAACCAACCCAGTGAGTGCAAACTTACCTTTCCTCGCTTGATTGCTGCTTCTCTCAAACATATTGGATGCTTTATCTTTGGGTGTGGCGGGGTTGGAGCGCTCTGTCTTGGCAGGGTGCCTCTTTTTGGAGAGAGTTCAGACAGAGCTGCCCTCAGTGGCCAGAGCAAACTGAACCTGAGTTGGTGCTGTCACAGGCCAGGGACTTTTGGTTGCAGCCATTTTTGGAAAGAGCCTTGCTGGCATAAATTCTGCAGGAATCCACAGTCACTGGTTCTGAAGGAGGTGTGCCAGGTCCTGTTTGGACTTGCTGAAATGGGTTATTTAAGGTAGAGTTGGCACTTGCCGATTCTTGTTGAAAACCAGTTTCCACAGGTCAGTCTCTTTATCAGGTGGTTAAAAGCAAAGACAAGTTGCTTTGTAGCAATGAAGCAAATTGTATCATAGAGTGCGTTGCTTGTCTTAGTTTGTCTTCTCTTTGGCAGTTAATGGCAGGCGTTTCCAGGCCCAGGAGAGGGTATTAGATCCCAGAGGGTGAGTCCCACAACTGGGCAGTGGTTCCCTCAACTTTCCAAATAAATTTCCAACCTCCTCACTTCCTCTGCTTGACGACATGGCATGTAGCCTGCTTTTTGGTTTCATGGGAAAAGGCTGTTACCGAAAACTTGCCAATGACACCTGCATTTCCCATCTTTGTGGCTCAAATGAAACAAATCATGAGGTGTGACTTGTTGAAAGTGACCTGCCCTTGTAGGGTGGGGGGTGGTGGAGGTAGGGAAAAGACAGGATGAAGGCCTTGTTGAGCTTTTTTAGAAGTTAATGGAGAAACTTACTAAGGACTGAGGCCTCTACCTTGAGCAATCAGAAAGACAAAGACAAAGAAACTAAAATCAGGGAGGTCTCGAATAGCACGATCAACATAAGCCCCTTTGCTCAATATTTAAACCTAAGTAACCTGTCCTTAAATCCCCCACCCATAATCTTAGCCTTCACCTAAGAATGGGAAAAGTTTTATAACCGGAAGAAATTCAAGGGGCGGACCAAAGACAGCCATGGAGCCAGTCGGATTCCAGAAGCCTACCTGGGATTAAAAAAGGAGCTGCAGACAAGAATCCAAGAGAATTTCGCTTTCGAATGCTCCCTGCTCATCCAGAGTAGCTATAATCTCTCTCTCTTTTCCTCCTTTTCTCCACCCTCAAATAAACCATCTTCTCTTAGTTTAAATTGGAATTCTTTAATTCTTTATGCTGGGTTTACGATCCCTGGGAGCTGCGTTTTCCAGCAGAACAGCGGCGTGGCGTGGCGTGGCGTGGCGTGGCGTGGCGTGGCATGGTGGTCAACCCTCCCCAGATGTTACTTTCTCACACTCACGCTTCTGCTCATGCCCAGAGCAGTCCGCTCTGACTGCTCCTTGTAGGTCAGTGGGGCCCAGCCCTACTGTTGGAGATGCAGCCTGGCTAGTCCGCAGCAGATGGAAATGAGTCCCTATTATGGCTTCCTACGTGTACCAACTCTCTCCTTTTGCTCCCTGTTTTGACTCATGGTCAGCACACCGGACATTTTAGACTATTCTGCTGCAACTGCCCCTTAGGCACTTGAAGTTATGACCTTATAATCTTTCTCAATTTCAAAACTGGTCACTTAGATTCTTTTTTTTTCCCAACTATATAGCCCCTATGGAACCAGCACACTCTTTTATGACCTTGCTGGTTTCCTAACTAGCAAGATAATAAACTCCGTGCTTAATAAAATCAGTGTGTCTAAGACATAACCAGTACTCCGGCACCTCCCTGCCCTCTGAGCACGCCCAGCTGCAAGTTTCCTCCGCCCCAGTTTTCTCCCCGAGGCACCTTCAAGGGCCCTGAAGACTGGTAGGTCTCCAGTCCCATGCTCTACACCCTGCTTTCTTTTATTTTTTCAAACCTGTCAACTCCGTTCTCAAGACTTTGCTGAATACCATTGCTTCTGAGAAGCCTCTCCTATCCCCTCCTCACCCTCCCCCCTCTCTGTGTCCCAGGCTAGGCTGTTTCCTCAGAGTTCCCATAGATTCCTTCTTAAACCCTGTGTATGCATCCCACAGGGACCTTCTCATGACCCACGTAGCCACTGTTGTTGCCTACCACACAAACAGTTCCTTTCTTCATGGCTGGCAGAGACCTAACTTTATTTGGACGCTGTGTTCATCAGCTTTCAATTGCTGTGAAAAAATACCTGAGACAAACAACTTAAAAGGAGGAAATGTTTCTTCTGGCTTATAGTTTCACGTCCATTGATCTGGGGCTTGTGGTAAGGCAGAATATGCAGGAAGCATGTGGTAGAGGAGGCTGCGTCCCCCCGGTACCCAGGAAACAGAGAAAGAGGAAGCCCATTAGGACCTAATTTCTCCAGTGGGCTCTACCTCCTAAAAAGTTTCCACCACTTCACAGTAGTGCCATTATCTGGAGACCAAGCCTTCAACACAAGAGCTTTTGGGGGACATTTAAGATCCAAGTCATATAGACTTTTTGAGATAAGGAAGGGGATCAGGGGAGGGAAAGAATAGTGACAGGGTGTAACAGGAATGAAAATAATCACACTATGTTATATGCATGTGCCAGTATATCAAAATGAATCTCATTATTCTGTATTACTAATGCACACCAATTTTTAAAAAATGATCCAAACTATAAAAAATGTCAATTACTCTTCCCAGCAACTAAAATAAATAAATAAATAAATAAATAAATAAATAAATAAATAAATCCAAATTGGCCTAAGCCAAATTCTGTGATCTCATTTCTCTTAGAGCAATTTGTTTTAGCACAGACATGTAATATAATTCTGGGCAATGAAATATGAAGAGAACGCTAATGAGCGGAGAGAAGGGAGAAGGGGAGGTCTTGAAAGCATTTGGATGCCAGAAACTTTGGCAATCATTCTGCACTTAGAAGGGGAACTAACCTGAGAACAAAGAGGCATAAGAAAGTGTTGGAACCGAGCAATGAAAAGTAATTGAGTCTTTGAGTCTATTGATTACTGAAGTAACCAACCAAGGTGTATCAAGCTTTCTTTTTATGTGAGAAGATATTCTTTCCTTATTAAGTTGAAATTCTAGTAGCCTCTTAATTGTTGAAAACTCATTAGCAATTCTATTATTATTTCATATTATCATTTTACAAATGAGGCAATTGAAGCTCAAAGAATTTAAATAAGTAATTTACTCTATTTAAAGTGCTTGCAAAATGTTAATCTGGCTGCAGGACTTTTAAGTATCAACAACACTCATGCTCAACAAGCAGCCCAGTATTGCTCAATGTGTAAATCCTTGCTTCCAGCACAATGTCTGGAATATAACTAGTGCTCAATAAATATTATTGAATATGTAGTGCTTATGCAGTCTGATTTTTTATGGATATCCTACTCTTGATACCACTGAATAGGCTGCTTTCTGGGTTTCCTGAAAAAAGACAGAAAATATGTATTTCATTTGGGTCTTGTAACACTCCATTGGCTACTCAGAAGAAGGAATTACTTAAACTATGGAAGCAAGGTTATATATTACATACAGATAGAAAAATAGGGGGGAAGAATCTCCTATAACTTCTCCACTGTAACATAATTGCTGTTTCTGCGGTTTCCTTGTAATCATTTTTAAATGCATAGTGGACAGTAGGTGCATATAATGCATCTAATCTTATAAAACGTACCAAGCTACAGAAAAGAGAATACTTCTTTAATCTTATAAGGTACATTCATCAAAAATCTGCTGTGAACTTCTAATGTTCAGAAATTTAAAATTATTCTCTCATGTTTTGGATGAAGATCATCATTGTTTCACTCTTCATCATTATACAGGAAATTCTAGTTAATGAATTAATGTAAGAAAAATAAAATTTAAAAACTAGAAAAGAAGAACCAAAACTATTATTATTCATAGGCATTATTATTGCCTACAAAAGTGAAAAGGCCAAGGGAATCTATGAAGACAATTTACACTAATAAAAAATGTTCTGCAAGGTTGCTAGATAAATACGCAAATTCATATTGCATCCCAGTGTATCTGCAGCAATTAGAAAAAATGACAGAACACACCATCTTCAGTAGCAAGAAAATCTGTAGGGTTCCAAGGACAAAACCCACAAGAAAGATCTACAGCACAAGACTTCCATGGAGAAGTTACTAGAACTTATTGAGAAATATAAAAGAAGATCTAAGTAAGAGAAGAAATATAATAAGCTAATAAATTGATTTAGATTATTATAAAATTTCCAATTCTTCTGAAGCTAACCTACATGAAGAGCAACAGAGCGGGAACTTGACTTACCAGAATGTAATCTAAAGCTGGAGTCATTAAGATTTCAAAGGTACTGGATACACTAGGCTTCTCAAACTTTCATGCCCGTATGACTCTGATGGGAATCTTGTTCATTACAGATTGTGATTCAGAAGGTCTCAGGTGGGACTCGAGACTCGGCAATCCCAATAGGATGCAGATGATGCTGGTACAGCTGCACGGACCCCACTTTAAGAAGCAAAGGAAGAAATAAGTGAAAGAAAAGAAATAGCCCCAAAACAAACCTACACATTTATAAAAGCTTGCTGTATGATGAAGCTACACAGCAGATTAGTAGGGAAAGTGAGGCATGTACTAAATTGTACTGACCCAATGTCCTTGAAAGAAGGCAGCAGAGGTGTCAGAGTGAGAGTTTGGAGAGTCTATGTGGCTGGCTTCGAAGCTGGAGGAGAGGACACACGTCAAGGCATGGGAGCCTCTAGGGGATGGAAAAGGCCAGGAAATTGGTTCTCAATCCCACCTCAGAGCCTCCAGAAGGAACACACTCCTGCCAAAACCTTGATTGTGGCCCAGTGAAAGTCATTTTGGGATTCTGACCTCCAGAACTGGCAGATAATAAGTTTGCTGCTTTAAGTCACTAAGTTTATAGTACTCTGTTATAGTAGCATCAGGAAACTAACAGCCTGTGTAACAATGGCTACCATAAAACAAAATGAAAAGCTTAGCTTGGAAGAAAAATTTGCAAAGATTCAAAAAAAAGCATAAGATAAACTACAGAAAGTAAGACTAGTGGCCCACCAGAAAGGCAGGTGAAGGATACATACAGAATCCACAGAGTAGAAGAGTTCTGTGTGCCAAGAGAAATAAAAAATGCACAACTTCACTAACAATCCTGAAAATGCAAACTAGAGCAACAGTGAGGTACCATTTTATTTAGTTAGGTAGTTACTAGGGGAATACTGACGATCAGACTCAGGGCCTTGTGCTTGCTAGGCAAGGGCTCTACCACTGAGCTAAATCCCCAGTCCCTTAGGTACAATTTGAAACTCTTCAAAATTTAAAATTTTTCATAATGGCATGTATTAATGAAGATGTAGAACAATAGTAACTTTCACAAAATACTGAAAGGAGCTTTTTTTTTTTTTTGCAATGACTTTGGAGGGAACAATTTAGCAATTTAATAAACCTGAATCCTCTCAAACTCTGTGACTCAACAATTTTGTTTGTAGGTTTCATTCGACACTGTCACATGAGAGGGCTTGGAGATACAAAACTTTTCATCGAAGCATGTTTGTCACACTTAACAGTTGGATATACACTAAGTGTCCGTAATTGGGAGAATGGGTAAATCATAGCATAAATCATAGCATAGTCTCACAGTGAAAGAGTACACAGTAACTAAACTGGAGGAACCAGCATACCTCTCCTACCTGACTATAGATGTAATCATGCCCTGGCTGGTTTCCTTATCTCTAAGTGTCTCCATTTCGGTACAACTAGCAGATCTTTGAAAATCTGACCATGTCCCTACTTTAATTAAAAATGCTCCCATGCATTCCAGACAATGGTTTTACTGAAGTATAACTGATATGCAACATATCATATTTGAAAGTGTACAAGTTGATGTATTTCGGCATATAAATAAACTTGTGAAACATCATCATGATTGAAGTAGTGACTGAATCTCTCACACCCAAAGATTTCTTTGCCCCCTTTTGGTCCCTTCCCATGCCCCCCATCACATCACCAAGTAATCACTGATTTGCTTTCTGTCACCACAAATCAATTTGCGTTTTCTGGGTTTTGCGTAAATGGGATCGATGAGTCTGTACTTTTATTTTTATCTATCTTCTTTCATTCAGTATAATTATTTTGAGATTTATCCATGTTGCTGAGTAGTTCATTCCTTTTTATTGATGAGTATAACACATATAGATGGATGTATATATACATATATATATATGCGCCATAATTTGCTTATCCATTCTCCTGTTGATGAACATCTGGGCTGTTTCTAGTTTTTTGTTATTATGAACACTGGCCTATGTGTCTTTCCCTAGATCTATGTTTTCTTTTTTCTTGGGTAAATACAATGCCTGGATTAAAGGGTAGGTGTACATTGAACTTTTTCCATAGCAGGTGCCCCATTTCACATTCTCACCAGCAGGCTTCAGTGGGCTTCAGAAATGAGATTGTGATGGTCTGGGGCACTTGTTAAGCATTCAGAACATCAATCTACTCCCCCAGGAAAATTGATTCAATAGATCTGGGAGGGACAGGTGACTTGTGAATCACTGGCCTAGGAGACACGTTCATAACTACAGAGCTCTGTTTATGGCCCTTTGAGACTCTCCCCAGCCTGTCTAGTTTATCAGGGTGAGAGCCCCTGCCTGCTTTGGCGCCATTGTACTGCACACAGCTCTCTGTACAATACACATTCTCTTGTGCATTTGGTGTTTACACGGGGTGGTGGGTATAATGGTGTCCCCCGATCACAACCCTCAGACCCTGACACTGTGATCCACTTTGGGAAAAGGATCTTTGTAGATGCGGTGAAGAATCCTGAGATGAGATCATCTTGGATTGAAGGTTAGATTGGGGTTACGCTGCCTCAAGCCAAGGAGCACCTGGAGCTGAACCCCCAGATGCTGGAAGAGTCAAGGAAGGATCTCACCCTGGAAACTTCAGAAGGGGTGTGACCTGTTGGCACCTTGGCTTGGCACTGCTGGCCTTCAGAACTGCGAGAATAAGTTCCATCATTTTAAGTCACCCAGCTTAATTGGTGATGGCAGTGAGGATCTGAAGATTAAGAAGTCTGGATCCCACTCTTGAGAAGTGTTCAAAAGTGGAAAAATGGATGGAGATTACATAAAAAGTAAGCACATTACCATGAGTGAGTGTGTTTAGTACGGAGAGCGCTATCAACCAGGGGACTGAAGGAAGGAGGCACTTGTGTCCTGCCCCACCCGCAGCATTCCTTTCCCACTCTTGCTTGTCCCAACAAATAACGTCAGCACTGTGCAAATGACACAAAGCAGAAATCTGGAAGTCACCCTGCTCCCTCGCTGCGCCCGCCAGCAGCACCCCATGTCCAGTCAATTAACGAACCCCATTCATGCTATTTTTATTTCCTTAATATTTCTAAAAAATCCTCCTCCCCTCTTTTTCCGTAGCTACCACCGCAGTCTGAGCTCTGTTATCTCTGTCCCGAGAGTCCCCCATGGCCCTCTGAGAGTCCCCCATGGCCCTCTCGTGGGTATGCACCACGCTGGGGACGAGGGCAAGCCCCCAATCGGGACTTGGGCCCTCCCCGCAGCCCTGCGGGGTGTCTCGCTCGCCCCCAGCATCCGGGAACTCCCGCCACACTAGTTACCTCATTCCCACACACCGCCAGCTCCCTTTGCCAGCTATTCAGGCACTGTTCTCTGCACAAAAGGACCCGACTCTGTCCTTCACCTCTCTGACTGCTGCCGCCTCAGCCCAGCTCCTTCCGGCAATCCTCTCTCCTCTCTGAGCAACTCACACTCTGCTGTTTTAATCGCAGAGGATCTGTGAGCCTCTCAGTCACAGAGGTGGCTTTGCGCTCACCTGTGTGATCACTGCGCTGACGTCTGCCCCTCACACGCAGGGACAGTGACTCTGTGTCCCGAAGGCACAGCCTGGTGCCGTGCAGTGCAGCTACTCAGCGCACATTTGTTGAAGTAATGAAGACCTTATGCCATTGTTTATAACAGGGAAAAACCAGAGAGAGTTTATGGAGAGCAAATTAAGTAAATTATAAATTATGGTTTATATCCTTCTGTGTAAGAGGACAGAGCTCTTAAAAATAATAAGTTACATTTGTGGAAAGTTGGCGATGATAGATTTTGAATAAATCAGCAACAACAACAACAAAAATGAGTTGAAGAACAAGTCTTGGGTAAGCCTTTGTTTTAAAATCAAAACAATCCTCTCCTTATTATTGTTATTATTATTATTTTGAGGGGGGCAGTGCCGGTGATCGAAGCCAGGGCCTTGCGCATGCGAGCAAGTGGTTCAACACTGAGCTACGGAGCTGCACCCCCATCCCAAAGCAATGACTTTAATATAAAAAGGTACCTTTGATGGGGAAGAGAGAAACGTGTGGACGGGTAACACCAAACTGTAACACTGCTTGGCATTTGGTGGTGAGATAGAGAGTGAAAGAAGCAATTTACATGTATTTTATAAAGAAATTATAAAATTTTGCTTTGGTTGAGCTTTTTCAAAGTATATATTATGTTTATAATTCAAAACATGTTTTTAAAGAATGCAAGGAGGGCAAGCAACCACGCGAAGAGGGGAGGCACATTCCCTGACCCCCCCCCCCCACTGCCCTCCTTTCTGCCTACCGGACCCTGATGTGCTTGAGCCCACACGCCTGGCCGCATGCCCGTACAGCAGCCTCCCGACTTCCCCTGTCCTCTTCCTGCACCTGCTGTCTCGCCTGTGCCCTGGCCTCTTACCTGTTCTCCATTCTGTCACCTGTTCCCCGCCCTCTCACCTGTGTCCCGCACTGCGTCTGCATCCTCTTACCACCTTCCCAGAGGTGTTTGTCATTCTTTTGCAAAGTTGAGGAAGGGTGAGGAAATTGGAGCTGTACTAGTACTCTAGACAATTTATCTTGGTGACTTTGTCTCTCCGTTTGGAATGTAAGCTCCCTGAGAAGGAAAGGAACCGACATATTCAAATCAAACTCCTAATACCTAGCAGGCCCATCTACATATTTAACCCATCACATCACAAGAACTTTGAGAGTAGTTCTTTTCATCTCCATTTAAAAAACAAAAACAAAACAAAACAAAAAACCAGTAAGTGCCAAGAGCTTGTCACTTGCTCAGTTTCTGACAGCAAAGACTCAGCAGAGCTCTCTGGTCAGCACTCAACTCCAGACTTTCTGGGCCAGACACCGAGGGAGCAACCGTACCATCCTCTCCTGTGCACTTCCCAGTGAGTTCCTTTGAGATGGCGAGTGCTGGCTAAAGTTTCATATGATGCCGAAGGTAGTTCAGCCTCCAGCCTGCAAGTTCATTAAGTAGTCTTCGCCTTCATTTCCATTACAGCTTCATCTCCCCAAAGCTTAAAATAGAAATTGAAAATCTGCTGCGTTTGACCTATTTTCATCCATTAGCATAATTTATCAAATTACAGAACTGAGAAACAACAAGGGTGAAGAGGATCCAGCTGGTGCCATCCCAGGGTGGAACTGGCATGATGCGCACAGAGTCTCAGGAGCAGTGGATGAGACTAAACGAGGCTGAAAATTCCAGGCGGAAAAGAGCAAAGACAAATAACATCTCTTTCGTGGCCAAGTGGAAAGAACCCAGACTCCATGGAGGCAACCTGAACTTAGACTCCAGCTGTGCCTCTTATCGACTGGGAATCTAGGTCAAATCAACTTACAGCTGGAGCCTCAGTTTCTTCCTCTGAGAATCCCACTAGAGTGCCGGCACCAGAATTGAGAGATAACGGATATGGTTGCTGCTTTATAGAAATAAGGCTGCAAGGCAATGTGCGGTGGTTAAGGTGGCTGTTCTACTGACATGACCTTGTCTTTACTTTGGATTCAACATTCTCATTCTGAAAGATGTTTTGAAATTGTTTTAAACACTTTCGAGGCCAGAGTCATCTTTATATTCCCCTACCTCCTATGACCTAAAAAGATAACTCATATGTGACAGGCAGGTTCGCAGCCGGCATGTGATGAATGAAGGGTAAATGACTGAATTTTGTTTATAGCTTCCCAAGCAGTGGTCCTCGGATAGTAACAATGGCTATATCAGCTCCCCGCCTCTGCTCCCAGGGTATCCTCGGGTGCCACCATGCAGCAGCAACCATGCTGAGATGGACAGAATGGTGGGAGGAGTCCCTAGGAATGGGGCACACCTGGGGAGGAGCGTAGTCAGCGACCGGAAGAAGAGACCACTAATTCAGGTCTTTGTTGATGGCTGAACACCTGAGAGAGAGCCAGGGTGTTGGCAAGTGAAAACAGTGAGATTAGGGAACAATACAATGATCTGATGATAAGTGAAAAGTGGTCTTCAAATTACTAAATAAAAGCTAAAGCAACATGTGAATAAAAATAATGATGGATTCTGATCAAATGAGTCTTTTAAACACAACACGCATACACACTTGCACACAATTTATATAGTCACTCTGGTTGGTGACATAGCTAAGGAAAGTAAGATTGTGTTTGATGTTAGGGGTTTAAAGTAAAACATCGCTCTCTCCTTCTCTCTCTCCGTGTGTGTGTGTGTGTGTGTGTGTGTGTGTGTGTGTGTTCTTTCCAGAGCTCAGTAAACATTGTGCTATGTTTCCATCCATGTGCAGTAATAGGCAAACTGTTCATTTTCAATTTCAAGTCTTGATTACTTTTGGCAGCCAAAGCACTGTTAAAGGTCAGGGTGAGATGATTTGGTACTAGCAGAAGAAAACTGAGATGAGTTCTTACAGTGAGTTTAATGATTGTTCCCAAAAATATATGAATACTTCCCAATCCCTGGAATTTGTGAGTGGTACCTTATTTAGAGAAAGGGCCTTTGTGGTTGTAATTAAATTAAGAATTTTGAGATGATCATCCTGGGTTATCAAGAAGGCCATAAATCTGATGACCACTGTCTTTATAATAGAAGAACAGGGGGAGATTCAATATGGCCAGAAGAAGAGAAGGCACTGTGAAGACAGAGGCGGGGATCACACTGACATATAGCCCCAACCCAGGATCATCAGCAGTCACTAGAATCCAGGAGAGGGGATGGAATAAATTCTCCCTCAGGGCCTAACAAGGGAGGCTGGTTCTGATAATCCCATGAATTTGGACATCTAACCTCCAGAAGAGCGAGAAGATAAATTTCTTTCTTTTCTTTTTTCCTGTGGTGCTGGGGATGGAACCCAGGGTCACAGGTTACAAAAGCATTCTACCACTGAGCTATACCTCTTGTTCCAGAGAACATGTTTCTGTTGTTTTAAGTCACTCAATTTGGGGATGTTTGTTACTGTAGCCCTATGACACTAGTACAATTCTGAAATTATGTGCAAATGTTTAAGGTAAAGTTTTCATATAAACACCCAGGCCTGAACTAAGTGGTAGATGGTCCTTACAAAGCCCTGGCCAGTTTCCCGGCTCTGTGACTTCACAAAGCACTAACTTGCCCTGTGGTCCCCAAACTCTTGGGCTCCTCCACCAGAGCTCTGCCCCACCTGCAGCAGTGTAGACCCAGGATCACGGTCCCCACATGTGCTCAGCTGAGCCCCACACTCCAGTTCTTAAGAATGTTTGGCACAATTAACCACTGAGCTCTGGGGCTCTAGCGCTCTGTGGAAGCCTAAAGATGTCTCTATGATCCTTGTCATGGGGGTCTGTTGGTTCTGCTCAGAATCACAGGGCTGTCTTTGCAGTATGTACTTACACCATTTCATCACTATTAAGTGCCAGTATCTGCATGCACAATAATTAGATCTACTATACATCCCTACAAGACCTGCCCAGGGAAACTGCGAGGGAGAGGAAATTGTCTCTTGATTTCTCCCCTGCCTCCTTCGAAAGCTCCCAGGGCCTCTGTCTTCCTCTAACCTTCTCTCTGTGGGATCATTCTGTCACTCCCATTGGTCTAGAGCTTTCCCTAATGCTAAGGGACAATTACGACTAGTGCATAAATTAGGTCTTAGTTTGACAAATTTTTCAAGATGGGAACCTGATGGAGGAAAGTGACTTGGACTGTGGATCCTCGGGTGAATTCATAGTTGGTTAAAGGGCTTCACCTGGGAACAGCCCTGTCCTTCCGAAGGGCGGTCTCTTGCCTTTGGCCTTACTCAACATTTTAATCAATGACTTGAATAGAGTCAAATAGGAAAGCTTATCTAATTTGCAAACAACTCCGCTCCAAGCAATGCAGAAGCATGTCAGTTGCATACTCAGTGTTTTAATAAAATGATGGGCCATAATGAATATATGAAGATCAATATAACTTCTTAAAAAATAAGCCAAAAAAGTAAGAGACAAGCTAATGTTACTTCATGAGAGAGAAGAATTAGTAGTTTTAGTTTATTTTTAGCTCAATATGAATCAAGAATAAGAGTAATTTTTTTAAAAGCTATAAACTTAGGTTGTATTTCTAGAATGTACAGAGATTGAAGGTGTACCAGATTGAGGGTGGTAGCAGTTACGGGCAGAACTGCAATTGTGGGTGTGGCTCTAGGTATCGTGGTTGAAGAGAGACATTGACTCCTTGGCAAGGACCCAGAGAGAGAAGTCAGGGTAATGAAGAGTTTAACAGCATGATCACTTGAGCAAAGCTGATTTTTAGTTGATTTTGAGTATCTACCTTATCCGAAGAACCATCTACTTAGAAGGGGTGGGACAGGTTGAAATTCTGTATATTTTCAGTAAGCAAAACAAAGACCAAAAAATATGATTAAAGAAACTAAATTGGAACAAAGACCAAAATTAAAAAAAAAATGTTTAAAGGCCAGATCAGGGTTTAATCTTAAGAATAAAGGGTGGCCAGAAGCAGCATGGTCTGCCTGTGAGAACATGATATTCCTGTTCTTGGAAATACTCAAGCAAAGTATTATCCCAGCGACCACCATGGTGGGCTAGATTGGACTCACACAGTTGGGTTCCCTTCGACCTGCCACTGTGTATGTGTCCTGTTAGAAGCCACGTGGTTAATTTAAAAAACAAAAAGACTTTTCTATATCAAGAAAAGCCATTCTTGGATGAAGGGTTGCAGTTGCCACAGTCCCTGGCTGAATTTGCTACTTGAGTTCTCGAAGTCCATTTGAACAAATCTCTTAAGTCTCTTGGATAATGATATGTTATTTGTATATAATATTTTCTTCGGGTGATTTTGATTTCAGGTGACAAATATTGAATCAAATCAGTTTAGGGGAAAAGGGAATTTTTTAATATACCAAACAGAAGTGATTCATGTATCTCTGGAGGATAGAGGTCGAGCTGATTTCAGACACAATCAAAGCTGTCTTCTCAGCTGGGTGTAGCAGCATCTGCCTTTAATTCCAGCAGTCTGGAAGGCTGAGACAGGAGGATCACAAGTTCAAGAACAGCATGGGCAAACAACTTAGTGACACCAAAATTTGACTCAAAATTAAAAATTTTTTTGAAGGGTTGGGCATATAGCTCATCATGAAGGCCCTAGGTTCGATGCCCAGTGCCACAATAAATAAGTAAATAAATAAAACCTCCCCATCAAGAATCTGCTTCTTCTATTCAGAACCCAAGGCTGCCAACAACTCTAAAATGACTTCCTCCCAGTGGGTGAAATGAGACCTGGTGGGGGCACAGAACCTCTCCTAGGGAAGCGCTCTCATTGGCCCAGCCTGTTTGGGTCCAGTGCTCACTCCCTGGACAAATCCCTGCGACCAAGAAACTGACGACTATGATTGGCCAGACCTGGGTCACGCTCTTACTGTTTTGGTCCCGGAAAAAGGACTGTGATTAGTAGCCAAACCGGGAATCACAGGGACCCTGAGGATTGATAATGGAAAGAAGTTACCCAGCACATGTAACGATGGCCATCCATTGTGATGCTTAACCTTTCTCAGAGTACTTTCACACACGCGATCTCATTTTCCTGTGAGGAATGTAGAGCACCCATTATCTATCTTCACTCAGTGATGCCATTTTGACCTACAAAGGTACTTGGCTGTATGTTAGCCAAAACAGTTGGAATTTCTTGAATATATTGTGTCAGATGCACAGATTTGCCATATGATACTCTGATACTCTGTGATCCAGATGTTTCAGCTCAGCTCCTGACAGCAGGAAATGCCCCTCTGAGTGTTCTGATAGCAAATCTCCAGGGAGCCTAGTGTACAAAAAACAAATTGCTCACTGGATTCCGTGAAGTACCCACCTTCTACAGCATAGGTTTCCCCCATCTTCCCTCAATTTTTCCTGGTTCTTTCTCATCAGGAAAATTAGGAAGATATGATAGGTGTGTTTCAAGCAGACCTACAACTGTACTCATTTATGACCTCATTTTATTTTTCTCTTTCATTTATTCATGCACTCATTCATTCACCCACAAAATTGTATTGAGTACCTATGAAGTGATTAAAGATTAGGCAAAGTGGTTTTAACAAAAACGATCCAAAAATAGAATCATTTAAGAAAAATATTAGTTTATTCCTCTCTCACGTAAGTTTGTGGAGTGAGCAGTCCAGATCTTTAGTGTGTTCCTTCTATCCTGTTGCTCTGCCGTTCCTGGAGTATGGTACTTTGTCCCATCCTCCTTCCAGACCATGGGAAAGGGAAAGAGCAAAGGGCACAAATTCTTCCACAGCTAAGACATGAAGTGCAAGTTCACCTCACTTCTGCTCTTATCCAGTGGACAAAATTCTGGGTGGGCCATGCCTGTCTGTGCAGGAGTGTGAGAAACGTAGCTCTAGCTGAATACGTGCATGCTCCGGCAAAACTTGCTACAAGGAAGAAAGGAAAGATAGTAATTGGGACAACAGTGGTGTCTATCACAATCAGCCCTACATAACCGTGTCCTGAACAAGATGAAAATTGCAAGTCTCACTGCTGAGTTGCTTGTAAACTCATGAAAAAGAGATGCTTTGCTTCCTAGCAGCATACAAGGCAATGCGGAAGAAGGGTCAGAGACTGGGCAGAGAGTTCAAAACAACTGATGAATGGCTAAAGAAGATGTGGTTTTTCTACACAATGGAGTACTACACCGCCATAAAAAAGGATAAACTAGAGTCATTTGTATATAAATGGATGTTCCTGGAGAACATACTATTAAGTGAAATAAATCAGACACTTATTAGTACACATCGAATTGTTTCTCTGATATGAGAAACCATAAGTGTAAATAAGGACAAAGGGGTAGAATATATATTATGTTAAAAAAAAAAAGAGAGATAGTATTCAAAAGAGAGAACTAGATAGGGAAAAGGGGGATAAAGAAGAAGGTTAAAAGAAAAGTAAGATGAAAGGGGAAAAAATGGTAAAGTGTAGCTACATTTGTTGCAAATAGGGAGGGGTGGGT
>PVJO010028758.1:0-17681 GCA_004026905.1 Hystrix cristata
GGGCCTCAGCGGACAGAAGATAGCCGGGCGGCTGCTTCACACATGCATCCTTCATCACTAAGTCCTCATTGCGAAACGAGCACATTTCAGCCCTTCTCAACTCATCCTTTGATATTTTTATAAAATAACGCTTTCAGATTCTGTTCAAGAGCCCTGCCTGAGATGCTGATGTCCAAAAGGAGCACATTATTTATTTATTTATTTTTTAATTCTGCCTTAATGGTCTTCGTTTTAGCAAGGGACATCCCCTTTAAAAACTTACACACTCGGACCGTCCCCGACTTGCGCGGGTCCAGCTTGGGAATTTCTGACTTTGATAATTGTGGGGCGGTAGACGGGCATTCAGGAGAGACCAGGGGAAGCTGCGTGGTGCGGTTCTGCCTTTTCCTGCGGCCACAAAGTGGTGGCGAGCTGCACCCCGCGGGCCCGGGTCATGAGGGAGGTGGCCTTGCTGCAGTGTGGGCGGCTCAACTACGGCCTGCGGCAGCTCGCACAAACTGGATGCGTTTTCCATTGATGGCATTTCCGGTACATGGTGGTTCTTCGGGATGTGACCTCTGTAAGCCAGGGAGCGTTTATGTATTTGTGTGTATGAATGTGTCGGTGTGCACATACTCCTACGACGTACATTCAGTTTTTAGGTAGCAATCGGCTACATAAGGAAAGTTTTATGCTTGTTTATTTTGTTGTTGTTATTTGCTTTTCACGGTGCAGGGCATTGTCTTCGGGAATGTTAGCCCACACCCAGTGTCCATCACACAGTTATTCTCAAGTAAACCACCGAGAGAAAGCAGGGCAGGGTGTGTGCAAATAGTGCTGAGAGAGTCCTCCCAGCTCCTACAGGAGCTCAACCCACCGGTAACCTAGAGCCTTTTCTTAGAATTTCCCGAGTCATTGTATCCACAAACCGTGTCACGACATTACTGTATTCCTAAGTAATATTTAAAGAGTGCTGCATATTTTATAAATTGTGTTTAATGCATCACTTCTCTGAATTTTTGCAGCAGCCTCATGAGGTGGATAATATCAGCACTAACTTACCGTCAGCTCTGCCAGTGCCTTGGTGCTTTATCAAAAATGGCACATCTGCAGGCAGACTGTGAATTGGAAAGTGGATGTCCTTTTGGTCTTCTGGGATCTCTTCAATTTGTAACATCACCCAGTCTGCTTACCCTTACGTCTTAGGATGGACTACAAATGTTGGAGTGACGGGAGATGTTTGCCAAGGCCCACTTGTGAAAAGGCCATGCATGAGGATTGTTTTGGGGGTGGAAAAGAGGGGTGAACTGTGACTTATTTCAAAGATTTCCGACTTTTACTTTCTTCAGAATCCTAGTAGGCTCTGACTAATGCAGATGACAATCATTTCTTGCATTTGCAAATTTATGAGCATGGCCAGACTGTAAGAGAGACCAGCCAGGCCACCTTCAGGCTCGGCAGCAGCCACCTGGCAGCAGCTGAGGAAAGATAATATTAGGGACTTTTACCGTCCTGTCAAAAAAAGTTTAGCACTTTGAAGTGAGCCATAGGAGAGAATTTACATCATGGAAATCGGCAAGCCTGGGGCTGGGGATTTAGCTCAGTGATTAGAGTGCTTGCGTAGGAAGCACAAGGCCCTGAGTTTGATCCCCGGCACCACCAAAAAAAAAAAAAAAAAAAAAAGTAGAAATCGGCAAGCCTTCCAGGTTAAACCTTTTTTTATTTATTCCAGAGAGCTGCTTGAGCACAGCACCACTGGATTGGGCAGCCAAGACTCTGTGCTGCACCCCACTCTACAGATCCCCCACTCTGTCTCCTGGGTCTATGACCCCCGCAGGGAAATCTTTTATGTGCAAAGGATACACACATTATATTTCAAAAGCAATATATGTCATTAAATTTTCCTGGGTAAATGATGGATATTTGTCTTAGTCACTTTTCTTGTTGCTGAGGCAAATACCCAACACCCAAAGCTGAAGGAAGAGAGGGTTATTTGGCTCACAGTTTGCCAAGTTTCAGTCCCTAGTCGGCTGGCTCCAAGGCAGGGTGGTGTGGCAGAGGACATGGCAGGGAAGACAGTCCACTGCAAGCAGGCAAGCGAGCACCCATCAGCCCTCTTTCTGTCCCTTGTATTTCATGCAGGCTACCAGCCTAGGGCAGGAGTAGCACTCACACCCTTAATCCTAGCCACAACTGTGCCGAACCAGTCACTGGACTGAAATAGCAATCATGCACCCTTGATCCCAGCACCACACACTCTAGATCCAGCCACCTCTGAAAAGCTCCCCCCATGACAGCACAAGGCTTTGGGAGACATCCAGGCACAAGCTGTAACAGCACTTCTGTTAATATACATGTTTTCTTCAAAGAACACTCTCCCTATCACCTGTGTCTTCCTCCTCTTTTCCTTTGTGTGCATCCTACTCACACCTGTTTGCACAATCCTGGTGAAGCCTTGTCCTCCAGATGCTGTTTGTGTGGCTGTGTGGTCCTCAGTCACAGCCTGCCTGGGGACATCTCTTATATGCTTGATGTGCACTTTTGTTTAACTTTGAGTTATTTTCTTTGTTTACCCAAGTAGATTCTAAGTGTCATGAGGTCCGGAAACTTGCATTATCTTGTTTTCTGTAGAGGTTAAAACCTTGCTACGTGCAGGATAGTTTTACTGGACAAGGACAACATGATGGTAGGAAACAGAATAAGCACTAAAAGTCTTTCTGATGAAATAAATGGTCAGTAATCTGTAAATAAAGGCTGGTGGAAGGAAGAGCTCAGGAGATCACCTCCTCCTCATCGCAGTCAGGTGGATGATTGTTGGCGGAAACTGGATCCAATCTGGAGTTCCTTTCCAAACACGTGTACGAAATGGATCCAACTAGAGATGATCATATTAAGGTAAATAAGCTAGACTCAGAAAGGTAAGGATCATGTACTTTCTCTTATATGTGAAGTCAAGAAGAAGAGACATGAAAATGGAAAGATGATTAGACAAAGGGAAAGGATTGGGGAAGGGGAGGCGTGGGGAGTAACTGCTGATGGATAGGATCAAAGCGTGTGCATGTTTGAAAATGCCAATCAAACACATTATTTGGTATAACTAATATGTGGTGATTAAAAATCTGAATATATGCCCGAAAACAAAAACACCCCACACCCAACTCCTTCAAAGGTTTCAGTGTAGCCACAAGTGTGAGAAAGGGAATCTGTGTTTGGTGTCTTTGTGTCATTTACTCTCATCTGGCCATTTTTCTTTCACTGTGAGCAGTGGGCCAAGGTCACCCCAAACAGGAAAATGTGGAAGTTCTGTGAAGCACTCTGTGTTTGCCCAGTGGGTGAAGTGGCCAGACTGTCCACATTCTAATTCCTGGGCCTCTCTGGAGACTCTGGCTTCGTGGCTCCAGGGTGGAGCCTGGTCCCTCTCCTTAGACAAGGACTCTGGCTTCTCCAGCCATGAGCCAGTGTGGCATCTCTGTGACTGAGCACAAGCCCCAGAGACAAGGGGAGCACCGGCAGAAGGTGCCCAGGCTCCGCCCGCTCCTCCCTCGGGACTTTCACCAACGTTTGTCAAGGTTTGTTGTGTCACTGTAATTGCAGGGTGAGCTCAGCTATGCTCCTCAGTGCAAATAAAGTCGTCAGGGCCCACTCTGAGGCAATTGTTTCCCATTAGGGAAATGCTAGGTTTCTCCTCGTGATGAGCAGAGGACCCTAACACAGCCTGTAATTCTTACAGCCATCATAGCCTGCATCCCGGACCCAGAACCCAACTCTCCCTGAGCCAGGTCCCCCGAGGGCCCAGAGAGGGGCTTTTGGTCCAGACTGAGCAGCGGCTTCCTCACCTTCTGCTTGGGTGAATTCACATGTCCTCTCCCCAGACAGCTAAAGTGTGGCGCAGGGCCGTGGACCCTCCCCAGTGGGAGTCAAGCGGCACTTTGATGCTGAGGTTCACAAGGGCGTGGGGTCAGAGGTACCAACAGAAATGATCTGGCGCGTGTCCATCTCACATGCCCTCCAGCATGGAAGCTCCGTGGTTGCTGCAGGAAGGAGCATCCTCACACGGCACCTTCCTGCCTTCGCTCTCCTCCTCCCTCCTACGCTGCTCTTTTTCAGTGCTCTGTTCTCACCTGAAAAGATGCAGGCCTAGTTTGTTTATACGGATGCAACAAGAACAACCAATCAATAAGTGGAGATAATAAGGACGCAGGCCCAGTTCAATGTAGACGGATATAAAATTTTATGATAGAATTCTAAAACATCTTTGGTTTTGTTTATGCTGAAATACACTGTCGTACGGTAGGAGGGGTAGCGGGGAAGTTGTTGAGAGTGGAAATGCTATCAGAAGGTGCGGTGGCCCTCGGTCTTTATCAGGCTCTTGCTGACCCTTCAGTGAATTGGATGGGATGACTGATGGATGTGAAAGTTTAACATTTATTTAAATGTAAAAAAAAAAGTAAAAGAAGAAGAAAAAAGTGTTCAAGAAGTGTTCTGAAGAGAAGATATGCTCTGCAAGCAAGATGGGCCGCTGGAAGAACAAGAGGGCAGCGGCCGCCATCTTTTATCAATATCCGAGTGACAGCTGCACTGCCGCGACCAGAACGTGTCTTTTGGCGTCAGATCCGGGTGCTTGGAAGGAAGCTGCCCTGCGCATGCGTCACGGCGCGTGGTCCAGCCTCTGTGCCATCCCCTAATCTCCTGTCTCGGAAGGAAACTGTGGGGCTGAATGCCTGTCTTAACACATTTGCTGCTGTTATCACAGAACACTGCAGACAGGGGAAATTATACACGATAGTGTTTTATTCGGCTTGTGATTCCAGAGGCTGCAAAGTCCAAAGTCAAGGGGATAGATCTGGTGTGGATGGTGGGAGAGAAGGTGGGGGTAGGGAGAGAGAGAGAGAGAAAGGGAGAGGGAGAGAAGGGGAGAGGAGGGAGCACGAGAGAGAAACTTGTGCTTTTATCAGGAAACACTTCGGTTGTAATTCACTGACGCCCTCAGTAGTGACTGTAATCTGTCTGAGGACCAAGCCTTCATGACCTAAGCAACCCTTGGTGGACTGACTTCCCGACATCGCTGCACAGTGGCTTAAATTTCCCACCCACAAGATTTGGGGACATATTTTGGCCACGAGTGTTCTGCTGTTGCTCAGTCTTTACAGAGTACAGAGAGCAGAAGGTTAGACTGGAATTTGCAGGCTCAGGAGGCTGAGGATGGCCACACAGAGGGGAGAATGGAGACAGAAATGCTAACTGGGCTGTAACGTCAGTGGACCAGAGCTGGCCGTGGGCCTTTCCTTGGTTACCAGGAGGTGGTCATGGGACTCTAGTAGTACACTAGAAGCAACCCTGGGATTTTCACAACTCCCCACAGGGCAGTAATGCTCCTTCAGCGAGGTGAGGGGGTTGGGTAGAGCCGGCAGGCAATACTGGGCACCTGAGACTGTTAGTACAAACCAAGTTGCTGTATTACGTGAACTACTTCACATTCTGAAAAAAAGACTAGACTTTCTACTTTGCAGTCAATGCAAAGAGTAATTTCTGCAGGACAGGAAACATTTTCAAAATACTTATCAAAGACCTCCTTAGGTGTGTCTTATGTTTTAAGCTTAAAAAACAACCTTTTATTAAATAATAAGTTATCCAATTTTTATTCACTTTTATTTGAGAGTTGTTCAGAGATTAATGACATTACACTTACAGAAATGTGAAAATGGCTAGTATGATTTAGTGAGAATATCTAGACAATTACAAAATAAAAAATAAAACAAATGAAAACATATTTTCTGTTACCAGCTGATAAAAGATATGTATCAGAGACTTGAGGCCTTCTGGCCAGGACACAGACACACATATACACACATGCACACATGCATGCACGCACATACCGTTTGTTTGGTATTTAGTAAGTCTTCCAAGAACATTTCTCAAATATCATTTTGTGTTTGTGTGTGTCTTTGGTTCTTCATTTCAAGCTCTTTTTCTCTGATTCTATGTGTCCTAAAATATTGTCACATACAATAGCATTCCATGGAGTTGGCCTCTTTCCTTCGGATCACTCCATTTTCTAGTGTGGGGATGCATTAGTCAGATTTCTGTCACTGTGACAAAATACCCAAGACAACCAGTTTAAAGGAGGAAAGCTTAATTTTTGTGCACAGCTTCAGGGGTCTCAGTCCATAGTTGGGCTCCATTGCTTTGGGACCTGTGCCGAGGCAGCACACCACGGCAGGAGTACATGGTGGAGCCGAGCTGCTCACCTCCCAGAGGCTGGAAGTGAAGAGACAAAGCAGAAATCTCCATACCCCTTCCAGAACACATCCCAGTTACCTAACTTCCTCCCACTAGCTCCACCTCTCACAGGTTTCACAACCTCCCAGCAGCACCAGAGGCTGGAGAGCAGGCTTGGGGACAGTCAAGATGCAGACTCCAGCAGGGAGGCATGGCTCTCTCTCGGCTCTCACCCTGCCTCGCCCAGTGCTGCTTTCCTCCGTGTCTCTGCCTCCTCTGTTGGAGACGGAAACGCGGGATGCCCGTGGCTTGGGCACCAGGCCTGACTCCCTTCTCCCAGGGTGATGGCCTCCGTGCCTGTGACTTGTAATGTCTTCTCTGTGCAGGCAAATTTCACACCGATGACAGTAATTTATGACCACATTCATCAGTTCGACCACTTTAAAATTATATTCTACCCACTGTTCAAGGCGGAGCTCCTCATTAGAATCTGATAGACATTAGTCAAATAAGACTAAGTTACTTGGAAATGCCTGAGAGTGACGCATACCATACAGGGGAGGACATTGTGCACCAAATACATTTACTCTGGGCATTTGATTCAAAAATATAGATCCAGGAAGGCTTTCCTGAAACCATGAGGGGTGAGCCTGGGTGCACTAGAAATGGGAGGAGGGAAGGGCTCTCTGACTGCGGGGAAAACACCATGCACGTGAGTCCCCCAGATGAGGACACTGAAACAGAGCCAGGAGGCCCGGAAGGGCACAGGGGCTGCTCCTGCAGGCGAGTCACTTGTTACTGGAGCAAGGACATTTTGCCCGAAGACTACGGAGATACGGAGATACAGAGCCCTGCGATGTGCTGATGGGCGGGGCAGGAGGGCAGGGAAACTGATGGGAAAAGATCTGCATTTCAGAAAGACGGCTGGAAGGACACCTGGGACCTGAGTGAGAGCGTGTTGCCGGCAGACCAGCTGGCTGGACTAGGGAGGGATGAGATGGTGATGGGGAAGGAAGGCTAATTGTTAGTCCTTGTTCCTCTGTCCAAAGATCCCAAGCAGAAGACCCCAGGACCGTCTGCTCTTCAGCCTTCAGTCTGAGTGCTGCTGTCTTCTCCTTAATAAACCCTGCCTTGGCCACTCTGGGGACCGTCACTCTTCTTCACACATGGTACCAGACTGTTGGCTCTGACTTTTTCCCTCACGGCCTTGCAGTGATCCGACACGCTGGTGTTTGTATTGTTCTCAGGGTCATTTTTTACTCCTTCCAGAATGTAACCTCAGGGGGGGCCCGGAGTCCATCACTTGTCCGGCACCACTATCGCCCTGCTGCCTCGTAGAC
This sequence comes from Hystrix cristata, assembly GCA_004026905.1. Lineage (NCBI taxonomy): Eukaryota > Metazoa > Chordata > Mammalia > Rodentia > Hystricidae > Hystrix > Hystrix cristata. The sequence goes on from PVJO010028758.1 coordinate 7,539, forward strand.
ACCTAGGGGGTGGGAGGTATTCAGGGCTACTTATTTCATCAACAAACAGAAACAAATGCAAACCTCCTAGAGATATTATGAGGGAAAGCAGACAGGAGTTTGTAACAGGCTGTAGTAGTGGAGGCAGGTGTCAGAGCCGAAGTAGCATTTCTCCTCAACCCTCACCAGGTCCGAGCTGGGACGGATTGTAACAACAGACAGAATAACGAGAGTAAAGGAAGCAAGTACAGCTCCCTGCACAGCGCACATCGCGCAGGAGGAACCTTGTGAAAGGCAACTTAGAATTCTAACATCTTCAGCGGAGAACAACATATTTGAAGAAGTGATGGGACAAAGGAGAAGGACTTTGTGGGCAGCAACTGGGAGAAAGGCAAATGGTGGCAAATAGGAGTCGGTTATACAGCTGGTTGATAAAAACGCCTCTGGAATCCACCCAAGGCTGGTGGGGCTCTAACGCTGTCTGGGGGGGGGGCTCACCTCTGTCCCCTGGGACTCGGCAGGGTACATTTTGTTTGTGAATCCGTGTCTGGCTTTCAGAGGGAGGTCAGAGTGTCGTCTTGAGTCGGTTCCCTCTGAATTGCCTTCAGCTCCACAATCCAGCGGATTTTGTGGAGGCAAATTATGGTCTCCCGCAGAGGGACTGGGACTACTTCTAGGCTTGCTTAACTGGCAGAAGGGGAAGGGGAAGGCCATAGGTGTGTGAGATGAGTAAACGAATGCATGAACAAGCGAATCAGTGTGTGTATTAAGGCAAAATAACACTCCAGGGAGGGTCAATGGAAGAGTGGGAGCACTGTACTAGGCAGCAGTCTGAGGTTGGGCAGATACCATGTTCCAGTTTTGCTTGACTCAGTGAGCAGAACACACAGGAGAGGCGAGGCACGGGTCTTCTGCTACCTGCCGCTGCGTTTCTATTTCTGGTCTCCAGGGCAGCCACTAGAGATGGTCCACGCTGAGTCCTCTGTGGGAAGCGGGCCTGGAAAGCTGCCGGATTCCGGAACATCTCACTGTTGCTGATTAAATCGTGCAGCCTGCAGAGAGCCCGTGTGTCCCCAGCAAGCGCATTCCGAAAATAAAATATAGAAGAAGAGCTCAAACCGGGATGTGGGGAAAAAATGCTCTACTCTCCTGTGATTTGAGGAGAAAACACTGTCAAGTCATGGATAAATGAAAAGACAGACTTGTTTTGATTTTCCCTCGGGGAAGATTCAGTAGATGAATTTGTCTATTTTTTCCTCTGCCAAAGAGTCAGGTTATCTCCAGGGAACCAATAAATCCTGCTCCCTCCTGCCAGAACCAGAACTCGACTCCTTCAGGAATTGGAGTTCTACACAAAACACTTCAGAGATTTTCTTTAACATTTGTCCTGGGGCCTTTTCTTGGTTGCTATTAGCAATGTTCCTTAAATATTAAAAAAAAAAAAAGAATGTACAATGATATACTCACGCTTCACTGTTTTGAAAGCAAAGTTGGTAAAATTCTGTTTATTCAGTTACATAAGATAGAAGTGAACAACTGATCGAGGGATGAAGTGCGTGGGCAGTGACAGAGACTGGGATGGGGGCCCTGCAGGTGGGGACGGCTGGGAGTGGCCAGGAAGCACAGGGGAGACCCTCAGAAAAGATGGTGAAGTCCCTTACTGCCACAAGAGCTCGGGTTACATACATGTGTGCATTTGTCAGCCCTCACTGAACGGTTCTCTTGAGGTTTGCACTTTTCCCTAATTTTTGCCACAAAAATATAGACCGGAGAAATATCAAACTCAAGTAAATGATGTTTATGTAGGTCAAAGTATTTAGAGGTGAGGAAGTGCTGCAGTCTGTAATTTACTTGAAATGCATCACAAAAGTGAAATGGGCAAATGGGCAGGTTTATAATCCCAGCACTCCGGGAAGCTGAGGCAGGAGGATCACAAGTTGAAGCTCAGGCTAGGCAACTTAGCAACTTAGTGAGACCCTATCTCAAAGTAAAAAATAAAAAAGGGCTCGGGATGTAGCTCAGTGCAAAAGTCCTGATTAAATCTACACATGCATGTGCATGCACGTGCACACACACACAAACACAGGCACACATGCACACGCACCACAAAGTAAAACTGGCTAACACCTGGTAACTCTCGTACACAAGGACACGAATTCCTTAAATGAGAAAGTGTTGAAGTTGTCTCTCAGGAAAAGCCCGTAGAGTCTACTCAATGAAGTTTCAAGCCAGCTTTTCCAGCATAGACATGAGACAACAAACTCACGCCATTGGAAACTCGAAATCCTGTGCGCAGATAGGTGCCCCGTGTGAGTGAAGAGCACAGTGATCGTCCACACCTGGAGAAGAACCCTGACACGCACCCATCTGCAGCCAGCCCACACGCAGCTCCTCCCCTCCTACAACTCCCACTACGGGCCAGTCGGGGAGGCTGCACAGAACGTGCAGCTCCGGCCTGCTTACAGCTTGGCCACTCAATAAGGCTTTTTGCTTTCGCAGCAGCCAGGTGTCACAGAGTTGGCTTCTGTGCCTGTCTGGTGGTGAGATCTTGCTGGGTTGCAGCAGGAGGCAGGCTGCTGTGTGGTGTGTGTGTGTGTGTGTGTGTATGTAGGAGGTCAAATCATGGGTGGTGCCATGGGAGCCAGAGTCCGATAGAGATTCTACAGTGTTTCGTAGCAGTCCTGTTGAGCCTTTCTGTGTTGGAACATGTTCCAGTGAGCTGAGGGAGGAAATGGACGGCTTAGAATTGTGCCCACTGACTGCTGCTTGTCGCTGTCTCTTTCCTTTTTAGAGACGTAGTATACGATCCCTACTGTAGGGTTCCGACTGGGTGTCTCTGTGCATGTTGCTTGGAATCCACTCAAATGCAGCAGAGATGCCTGTCCCCAGCTCTGAGCACCTGGCGGCACCACAGAGGGACAGTGGGTGTGGAGGCCCCGCTGCACCGTGGTGTTTGGTGCTTGGATCCTGCCTTACCCTTGACTGTGTGATCATCCTCATCAGAATGCAAGCTCTGCGGCACCCGCTTTCATGTTCACACTTGGAGCTTTGTTAGCAAAAATGTATTTCAGAGTCATGCAAGTGCCTGACATATATTTGAAGTAATGTTTATTAGTGTTTCCAATTTACAGATTCATTTATATAGGACAATAACATCCCATTTAGAATTAAGTGTCACGCAACTTTTAGGAGCAAAGCATACATTAGCAGGTGCGTCATAAATAGGATGATGGTACAGGCCGCGAGAGGCATGAAAGTGACTCGTCTTTGTGAAATCATGTCTCTAATTCTGATCGGCTCAGAGCAGCCCTGGAATCTGCCTTTTTCCACACTTATGTCAGCACCCTGCTTCCTCCAGCCACAGTGTATGCGAAGCGGTCGCAGAGGAACAACAGTGACACCTGGAGTGGATGGGGAGCAGGTCTCTGCTCACGACAGAACCGCCGTGTCGGGGAAGAGAAGGCTCGCGATGGTCCTGCCAGAGTGAGAAAGCCCAAGTTCCTGCAAGATCGTGTGACGTGCTAGTGCAGCCCCGGCCTGACCCTTTTATATCAAGGGCGGTTAGCCCAGCAGCAAGCCAGATGAGGGTCCACACCGACCCCCAGAAGGACATTCCGATAGTCCCCGGCTGCCACCACCTTCTAAAAACCTACAGTAGGTGGAGGCAGGGCCGGCTTTCTGGGCTTCCAACCTGTGCAGGTGTCCTGGACGTGCCACGGGGCCCCTTATTGTTCAGTGCTTTGCTGGTGTTCTTCGGAAACTGTTAAATAGTTGGCTTTTGAACTTGTGCTATGTACCCGAAATACGAACACCAGAGAATGTGTGTGAGCAGAAGAGACACACCGAGTGGCAAAGGCGCACTACGGCTCAATCTCCTGAGTGTAGCTGGCAGCACATGCACCAAACACTAGCCCAGCGCTTGCCGGAAGCAGTCTTGGGCAAGGGTGGGGTTTCAGGGCCCAGGTTGGGCTCAGATCTGGGTCTCCACGCCCAGGGCGGCTGTGGCAGAGGCAACAGAAGCACCAGCTGCACTGCCAGGAGCAGCCTCCGGGGCCCAGGCCAGAGGAGGGCTCCTTGCAGGAAAGCAGCCAGCCAAGGACAGGAACGTCGGGGCTCAGGCTGCCTGGTTCGTCAGCAGATTTTTACCAAGGAAAAACGCACACATCACAGTAAGACATGTCAAGGACTTAGGGCCTCTTCTCAAAATCTGGAACTCAGAGTTTTCAAAACTGTTGCATGATTACAAGGCAAATCTCTGTGCTAGTAATTAGAAATAAAAATTAAATCTAAAGATTATATATTGAGTGGGAAAAAAATCCCAATTTTCTTAAGAGGATTCTGATAAATCAGTGATGGAGACAGAAAACAATTTTAGAATGAATGTTTCCTTGTAATGAAAGATCCACTGACAGAATGTGCAAACAGATATTTTAATAGGTGTGAATCATGAAGCCTCTTACAGCTCCCCATGTGACCTTCACAAATTACAAAGAGCATCAGAGGAAAGTTAAAACGCTGTCTCATGTGCCTCTACAGTTAAATCCAAAATGATATGAAACGGATTTATGTGGTGAGTTAAACCCTTTTAGAAGGCTTACTCTGTAATAATCACCAACTCTCGGTGTACTAGAATTTACATTTTGAGACCATTCATCAGAAATGTATCTCAATGTTGACAAAAATCAGTCAAACTCTCTCAATAGCCCCAGTAATGTTTTCATTAGCATAAAGGTCCTTGTAAAGTGGAAACAATGATTAGAAATTATTTTAAGCCTCGAGTTTGCCAACAGTGACTGACGTTGCCTTCAATCACACTGATTCTAAATAAGTTGTAAAAGCATAAAGTTCAATGAAATAATAAATGGGATAATCTTAAGCTCAATTAAGATAACATATTCATAAATAATTCAACTTACATTATATCAAATTATGACACCGTTATACATACATGATGTATACATATTAACGACATAATCGTATAGATAGACGATAGATAGATAATTTTGTGAGTGGACTTGCTTTTGTGCACTGGCCCCTTGTGAAGGGTAATTTTCTTGTGTCGACTCACCTGGGCCACAGGATGCCCAAATACTTGGCTATTCATTACTCTGGAGGTGTCCGTGTCCAGAGTCTAATTCTGGATGTAATTCACATTTGAATCGGTGGGCTGAGGAAGCTGCTGGCCCTCCCCAGTGTGGACAGCCATCAGTCAAGCTGCCTGAATGGGACAGAGAGGTTGAGTGAACCACACTTTGCTTTCTCCGCCTAACAGTCCTGAGCTGGCATCTCTTGTCATTAATGGTGAATTGGGCTTGAGTAAGAACCACCCAGCAGATCACTAAATTCTGCGTGTGTCTGTGGTTGATTCACATGTAGGTGTCCAAATGCATTCCGGATGTGGGTGGAGCCAACAAATAGGTTTGCAGTCTAGACAGAATAAAAAGAGACCCTGGTCACCAGCTTTCTCAGCCTTCCAATGCAGACCGTCTCCAGTGACTCTAGAGTGAGCGTCCAGGCCTTCAACCTTCACCTGCTACAGCTGGCTGTCCGGTGCACAGAGGGACACCTTGGGACCTTCCACCTCGGATCTCACAGACAACCAGTACCTCCTCTGCCTCTACTCCTGTAAATAAATCCCTCTGTATAATTACACGTGTATTTTATACTGATTCGGTTCCTCTAGACAACCCTGACTAATGTAGCATCAGTCTCTTCCTGTCTTCAGACTTGAACTCCTGTCTCTTATCATCTATGCGTCTCTTTGCTTGGGACAGTCTCAACTACCTGCCCCCTTGGTGTGAAGAGATCTGCGGGATCTCCATGCTGAGCCAGAAGACGCTTCTCTAAGGATGTGATGTGAGGTGATCCATTACACTGAACACACTATGCTACTTTCAAGCGTAGCTTTGGGATAAGATACCCCCAGGTGTCATTCCTAAGGACTCCTGGTCTGAACCATCTTGACACGGGTGGGGTCTGTGGACAGCACCTTCCACCACATGCAGTAAGTACAGAACTCAAATTTATTTTTTCCCTAAAGCGCGTTTGTCACTTTGGGCTGGAAGAATGGCATCCCGTTTTTCTTTAGAATTAGATCTTCCTGTTTTCCAAATGTACCAGCACTATGGGCTGGTACTTCTCAGGCAGAATTCACCTTTCAAAGCTGCTTGGCAGCGTGGGTTCCACTGCATTCCGTTATTGTCAGAGGCTCCCCGGCCAGAGCCTCACAACAGGGGAGGGCTTCACACTTGGCTTTCCGGAAGAGCCATCTTCATTCATCCTATACCTACCCAGACTGGGTAGGGAATCCAAGGATCCCATCAGCCCAGCTGTGGGGAAGGCCCGGGCTCTGGGCTGAGACACAGCTCTCAGTGACCAGCGATATCCACATCCCCATTCAAGAGGATGCTTCCATCCTTCATCCTTTGTGAGCCTGTTATCTGATGTTAGCATCAGAGTTAACGAGCCTATTTTATGGTATGTATGTGGGAGGAAGATTCAGCCTGTCCGCCAGACAGATCTGTGACTAGCCAGGGCCTCACTGTGAACCCAGCTACCAAACCTTAGAGCCCTGAGAGGAAGCTGTACCACCCACAAAGTGCCCTTAACCTAGCAGGGGCTGGTTGAACTGCCCGCCATGTTTATCCCCCAAATGATGGCACGGATTCGTGGGAGAGTCCCGTGCAGAAGTGTAGCACAGACTGCGGGCACAGGGCACGGGTTTCCTGCCACAGAGACGTGGTTCAGATTTCGTTGATGTGACTATTTGAGTGTCTGCCAGCCTCAGGCAGCACCCTTCCTGACAGCTCTCTCTGCATTGGTGGTCATGTTACTCTGTCTAGTGATGCTCTGCTCCTGCAGGGAGGGCCCACTGTGAATCTTAGTTCATAGCTTTCTTCTAATTTTTCTTTCCATTTCTCAGGCTCCAGAGAATCTGATGCTCCACCCAGAGCATCTCCGGAGAAGCGCCCAAATGCACGAAATTTGCAAGCAGACAAAGTTCTGTCTGAAGGGTCACACAGATGTGTATGACAGTAGGAGAGTGGCCAGATGGGACCTCCAGGACACCGGTGACACAGATAGACACATCCAAAGGCTCCTTGTTCAAACTGATCACCAAGGCATAGAAACCACTGTGGTTGAGGGCCTGGTATCCTTGGATGTGGCAGGTTTGTCACAAGGCACCCTGACGTGGTGACTCTGTATGCAGGTCGTGGGTTCGCAGAGGGACGAGGAACACAGGCTGCTGGTGGACTGGCCGAGAGCTGATCATGACTCGCGGTTCCACTGTCAGCGCCCCTGGTGAGGCCCTTCCTTCGTCTCAGGAGGTGTCTCTCTGGGGCCTTGTGGTCCCAGTGTTGAGAGCGTGGAGCTGCTTATGACCAACGAGGGCGGCAGTCAGGTTCTCAAGTGGGGTACGCTCAGGTCAGTCAGGGGCTAGCTCCCTGCTCAATGGTCCTAAACCCTTTCTCTGGTGGGCCCAACACTTCTGCATGTCTAGCCAGAAGGATTGTCCTATTGACGAGGGGTGTAGCTGTAGGAGTTAGCCGTGAGCAGCAGCCCATCACCTGGAGGGTGGGGAGCTTTGCTATCCAGGACCCCTGAAGCACACCCTTGCCCCTCCGTGGCGACAGCGCCATCTGCCATGGTAGCACCAGCAGCTACGTGGTGCGTGTTCACAGGTTTTCTTCCTTTTACCCAAATCAAGCATACTGGCAGGGAAAATCCTGAGGCCCCTGGAGAGAGGGGTGTGCAACCAGATGCTCAGCGGGACAGCTAGGCAGGAAATTCCCGCAGGAAAACAAACTGGGGGCATGCTTAGAGATTCTGAGTAGTGTTCTCCTCTGCTTGTCCTGTACTTGCCGGGCAACCAAGAATTTGGGAAATCTTCCTGGACACCCTCTGCTCTCAGGGCTTTTCTGTAAGAATGAGAGCCATCATGCGTCCAGCAGCTGATTCGTTCCTGACTTCTAACTTAGGGTTGCTGCAGCTCTGTAGAAGTCAGCCTCCCTCCTCAGTTTCTAGTATTCCTGCCCAGTGACCACTTGACTTCCTTTCTGACTTCTCCTCGCCGAGTGCCACTGCGGTACCCACACGAGCATCTCGGGCCTTCAGTACTCGGTGGCACCGAACAAGGACCATCTCCCTGACTATCACTTCCCATGATGTGTGCCTGAGCCCTTCTACCAACTCTGCCAGGTTGTGGCTAGCCACGAAACTTCTCTTTTGATACTGCTTTCTGTCAGCCATCTTCGTAGGTCACTGTGGGATTACAAGCCACTCTCCCCTTATAGTTGCTCATAGACTCTCGCATGGAGATTGGCTCAGTAAACTGACATCCTGGTATTAGACCCAACTCTGGATGAGCTGTGGAACCTTCTCCCCCTTGTGTGGCAACCTCACCACAGAGCTCACGGTGCACTCCCCAACCCAGTCGTAGGGGCAAATCCAAGCCTCACGAGCGCTCTTCTGGGGACATCACTATGGATCTTCCTTCTGTGCAGACATCTGGGATCGGCACACGCCCTTCTCAGCTCCTGCAATTCTGTGGCTCTGAGTCCTCGCGACCCCTCTCCTTCTCTCCCAGACAGGAAGAGGAGCTCCACACCTGGTGCAAGTGGGCACTGGGCTCGGGGTCTCCAGGGTGGGGAGAGTCCTGTGAGCTGGCTGCAGTGTGGGTTAGTTCAGACAGAGCCACATTTTCACTTCCCAGATTAACTGTGTTTAGGGTTTTCAGCTCATTTTTGTGCAAAACGCCCCTGTCCTTCCCGGCCTCAAGTGTTCTTTCCAGAGGGCCGTGTCATTCTCTTTGCTGTGTTCAAGGTGCGTGCGTGAACGCTCTCGCGCGCGTGTGTGTGTCTGTGTGTAGACACGTGTTCAACAGTAGGAGACAGGTGCTCAATCAAGAAACCAAAAAGATCACCGTGTCCTCCAGGCAGGGTCGCAGAGCTCCGGCTGAGCTGCACAGTGACTCCTGACAAGCCTGATGTATTTCTGACCTGAGGAAGCAGCAGAGGCCACACCCCGCAGGCATTTGGGCCATGGAGGGCTCGAGGGGAGGCAAAGACCACCCCTGGAGCAACTCTGGTCTGCTGATTGATGGGAGTTGCAGCCTGGTTCGTTAACATGACATAGGAAACGGGAGGTGACATCCGACCATCTGTAGGAGAGCTGCTTTTTAGTGATAATTAGGAGAGGAATTTAACAGGTTACAAATCAGAGACTAAACTACAAAGGCCAGAGATGGCTGGCTGATTCCCCTAGTGGGAAGTCTGCGGGGTCCCCTGCAGGGTGAGGGTTCCGCTGGCTCCTCTGCAGGATAAGGACGCCTGACTTCCTGCCGTGACCTCGCCCTGCCTCCCACCTGTCAGTGCTTCCCAGTGAATCTCAGCTTCATGTTGTCAATGATACTTAAAGAAAATGGATGCTTTTGCCTCCAGGTGAAACCTTACCTGGCAGGTGAACCTTATCTGTAAAGCTACAAAGCGTAAGTGCGGCTGGGGAGAGAGGAAGCCAGGGCCCGCCTCTCTAGACCTGTACAATGGCATCTAAGGCAAAAGAAATATGTGAAGGCGTGTGCTCATACACACGAGTGCGCATGTGTGTCTGTGGCTGTGTATGTGCATATGTATGTGCGTGCATATGTATGCGTATGTATGCATATGCACATCTGTATGTATGTGTTGTGCATGTGTACGTGTGTGTGCATGTGTATGTGTGTATATATGTATGTGTCTGTATGTGTTGTCCGTGTGTGCATATGTGTATGTGTGTACATGTGTGTGAACATTTTAGAATCAAGCTGTACTAGCTACGAGGCTTAATGAAAACACTTACCTGGAGTAGAGGAGAATGCATCTTGCTCAGGTCTTCTGTTTTAGACTCTGCAGAAAACTAGGAACGATGAAAATTACTGAGAAGGCGATTCCTTCCCAGGACAAAGGGCAAAGTGCATGTTCGGATAAGCTCTCTCCGGGTGCACGGCACATTCTCTCCCCCGTGGTCTCTGAGGAGCGCTTTCTGTCTTGGATAGCAGCAGTCTGTGGGAGACGGCCATTTAACCAGGAAGTACACTCATTTCCACGTGGGATTCGTGGGACCTGAGAGATGGGACGTGAGTGGCAGTCTCCTTCCCTTGCCCTGCTGTGTGGACACACCCTGGGC
>PVJO010028759.1:0-17672 GCA_004026905.1 Hystrix cristata
AAAGGTGCTAGGAAATGGGGAGAAGCAAACATTATTTGTTGTGGAGCAAATGTCTCTCCCACATGGGCAGAGAAAGACAGCAAACACATGGATAAACAGGCAAGAAAAATAGCTTTTCACACGCAGTGCTGTACAGAGAATGGAGAATCCGCTACATGTACAGATAACCAGCTGATGAGCTGACCGATGGAAGGTAGCTAGGTGGATCGTGTGCTCCGAGTCACAGGCCCCTGGGCACACGTCCTGACCCACAGTGACTCCTATTCTTCCCCCTGCTACTGCCAGGCAGGCTTCCTTCCCACCCCAGCTGCTTTGGCTGTCAGGGGCCTGTCTCCAGAGCCACCACCAGACCGCTCCCTAATCTCGCCATCTCTCTGCTCACCCTACCCTGGAGTCCTCAGGGCTCCCAGTAATGACCAAGTCCCTTATCTGTCAAGATGATGTTGAAATAACGGCAAACCCAAATTTAAAAAAAGTTAAACGATGAGGAAATTCATCATCTCACACTTCAAAAGTCTGGAAGGGGGACGCCAGTCTTCGACACTAGGTTCCAGCTCTGCGTCTGATGCTCTCTTGGTTCCACCTCTCTCGTGGGCCAGAATTGCCCTTGGTGACAGCAGATGTGCCAGACACTGTTCTGCTCAGGCTAAATCCATTCCTTATGCCTCTGCACTAACAGATCTCAAATTTGAGAATCTCACGCTCCCTTCAGCAGCACATATACTAAAATTTTGAGACTGTCTCTTAAAATTATAATGCCTAGGACCCCGAGGTTTAGAGTCTATGTTGTGATACAGAGTCTGAGGATGAATTTTTTTTGTCGTTGTTGTTCCTCAACTGAGCTAACATCCTATTGTGGTTGGCATAAGCCAGTAATGAAGTATGGCTCCCTGACCAGAGATGATTAAACATGATCATGTGACCTGGCTGTGGGCAGTAGGATCTGAGGGGAAGTCAGTCTACTGGGGATTCTGGGAAAGGTTCTGTAAGGATTTAGGTTGAGATGACTACAGTCATCTTGGTCATAACTGTCATTTTGCATACTAGATGAGCCTGGTGTGCATACCAAAACTTATAAGACAATAAAAGTCATTAGGATAGCTAGCCAAGCAAGTTCTGCTGGCCACTGATGACCAGATTGTATTAGTTAGCTTTCTAGAGCCAATGGTTTGCAAGAGAGCAGATTAAATACAGGACATATACAAGTTACAATATTCACCCATAAGCCAAATGCAGGAAGAGTGCCAAATGTCTATCTATATACTGGAGACCCAAAAGACTCAATCAAGGGCTGGGAGCCCATGGCACTGTCCCATGTACATCCATGTCTGTAGATGATGGCTGAAGAAATCTTTACTGGAACCAGGATGCGATGCTCACAGCAGAGATAAAGACCAGAGCTGTCCCGGAAGCAACAGCAGCCAGCCTCGATGACGGCAAGGCCCCAACTTACTTCTGCAATGAGAGCAGCCGAGTCCCCTTTGGGAGAACGAGCGGCAACAGCGCTTCTCCTGGGAAACAGCCAGCTCCTATCTTCTGCTCCTGTTCTCCTTTTTATTGCATTGACAACAATCCTCAGGTGGGTCTTCTATACCCAAAACCCACCAACTCAGTCCATCTGGTGTTCCTGCTTAAGTTGACCATATCAGTCCACCACACAGACTATTTCTTAATGATATCGAACTTGTTAGTAGGTTTTTTCTTTTTTCTTTTTTCTTTTTGGCACTGAGGATTGATTGCTACTAAGTTTTGAGATAAGCCAGCTACATTCTGGGTAGTCACAGCCCACCTCTGCCCATCTTAGCATATAAACCCCTTCCTCCTGCCTGGGGGAGCAGGGGTTCACCTTTGCTGTTACTGCCCAATACATTACTGCCCATAAGCCTCCAAATAATTGCACTTTGTGCAATCCTGGACCTTTCTGTCTCTTTTCTTCAATCTCATGCTACCTTCCATCTTCAGCAACCAGTTCTCATCCACTGGCACTGGGTTACTCTAAAACAGGTTCTTTTTCCACAGTTGTTCAGTCCATTGCAGTTATTATAACAAACTGCTGCCCTCTTCTTTTTGCCTCTCAATCAACTCCTTGTTCCAGTGTCCTCCGGGCAGGGTCAGCTGCTCCCCTGCTCGAGACTTCTGATCATCTTAAACACCTGTGTTCTCTGGCTCCTCACTCGGGCAACAGTCACATTAAACTCTCTATTCCGATGGAAAGATGGCAGGCTATTTGGAGTCAGGAGATCCTGTGTTGCTTTTTATTTGCTCTGGAACTGTATCAGCCAGGTCTATGTAGGAAACACAAACCACTCTGAGTGTATTCAAGGGAACAGGTTCAATAAAGGGAATAATCATGGGAAGGGCTGGCAAGCAGGATGTAGGCTGAGCCTCCAAGAATGCTTCCTGGGATGCATCAGCTTTCCCTACCACAGTCCACCTCTGGGACAGTGACGTTCAAGAATTCACTGCCCTGGACTCAACCAAGGGACCAGGAAACTGGGCCTGGGGAGCTGGCGCTACCGCCCTCTGACCCTAGCAAAAGAGGTGAATGGAGAGACACAGGACTTGCAGTCAGAAAACCCTGCATCTGCAGCCCCTTGTCAGCCAGGAGAGCCAAGTCCACACAAAGTGCCTCTGAAGTACAGAACCTAATTCTTACCCAGGGCCGCTGGCTTCAAGGAAGTCTGATAAAGGTGGTCTCTAGCTTTCTGGTCACCAATGCTCAGAAAGTTGCCAGCAGGATGTAGGAATAGATGTTGGGGGCCAGCTGGAAGGGGCACACAGTTCCTCTGATCCTATGTCCTGTTTTACAAATTGATTATAATATCCATGCCTATCTCCTAAGGGTGATTGGGGATTAAATGAGATCATGCAGGTAAAGCACTTGGCATGGTGCCTTCACTGCAGATAATTAATGTTAGTATTATTCCTGATACTTCCTCCTGCACTTAGCCCCTTACTCTGAAATAATCTCCCGGTATCATTCAGTGGGTGGAAAGTTTGCAGAAGGCTTAGAAAGAACAGCCTTGTGACGGTGGCCTAGCAATGGGTCAGACACACCAAGACCCTCACGTGAACCAGAGTCTCCTTGGACGCTCTGTTTTCCAGGCTCCTCCGGGCTGCTCGGCCTTGCCAGGTCAAAGCTAAACCTCCAGCCAAGGACGTTATATAAGCTGCATCTTTTCCTTTGTTTACAGGAAATCTTGAAAACACCAAATGGGCTTGGCCTAAGCTGTTTAATTCCTTGAGGCCACAGAAATTGTCTGGGCAAGCAAGGCAGTTGCACGCAAAGCAGCTGCCCAGGCCCAGAGCCAAGAACAGCCCCGACAGGCAGCCACTGGCAGGCTCCAGGTCTGCCCACTGTTCACTCCAAGACCCAGGTCCTGAGTGTCTGCAGGACACCTGTGTGTGCACTTTTGATAGAACTGAGCCCTTTGCCTCGGTTTCCAGGCCTGGCTCTGTCTGAAGTTCTCTGCCCTCTTGGTAGCCCTGCTCTCCACCAGACCCTGCTCTGAGAGTTAGGGTTATTCTTCGGAATGGCCTGGGAATGCCTTGGGGCTTTTCCCAACACGTGAGACAGTATTCGGCCTCTTAGAAAAGCAGGAGTAGGACACTTCTCAGCCTGGGTGGGGACAGAGGACAGAGACAGGTGAGGAGAGGAGGTCACCTCCACTTTGCTTGGCCCAATCTTTGAAATGCACAGCTGAGGAGAAGGCTCATGGCCTATGTCCCCTCCGATGACGACGGTGTGGAGCAGGTGCCAACCTCCCAAGCAACCGCCTTGCCCGTCCTGGGAGTGCTGCCCAGGCCTGGTCCCAGGGTGCTGCCTGCACAGAACATCTTCACTTTGAGCTGCGCCAGACATGAGTCACAAGTCCTCATGTGACCTGCGAAATAAACGTTTGCGCTGGTAATTATTTGGCTTGAGAAAGACGACTGTTTCCCAAAGCTCGTACTCCTAATAGGCATTTGCAGGACTGGAAGTGGGGAGAGGAACAAAGTGGCACCTCCCCCACCTCAGGAAGGCACAGGGTGAGAGCAGAGAAGCCCCAGCCCCTGCCGCCGCCCTGGCATGGTGACGGAGCCTCCTCGAGCAGCTGACACTGAGCTTTTTCAGGCCAACATTTGCTAGGCAGCAAAGAAAAACGGTTTTTGTTTTCGGTTTCTGTTCCCGAGCCTGTGCTTAGTGGTGCAGGTTGAAGAGTCTGCTGCACAGCATTTGTAGCGTCATTGCGCCTCCGCCCAGCGCCCATGGCAGACACTGCAAAATGATCACCACACACTTTTCTGTTGAGTGGTCTGAGGGTCACAAAATACCAGTGCAGGAAAATGTGGTCAACTGAGAAAAGCCAAAAGGCTGGAGAAAAATCTAGTTGCCAATACTATGATTTGGATGTCTTCTCCCAAGTTCATATTGGAATTTAATTACCACTGTCAGGGTGTTAAGATGTGGGATCTTTCAGGGCTGATGAAGCCACGGAGGCACTGATGGAGTAATGCCATTATCATGGCAGCTGGTTTGTTAGTACAGGAGTGGTCTCTTTACTCTCTCTCTCCTTCTCATTACCACCTTGAGCCAACACAGGGAGAAGGCCCTTGCCAGACGCCAGCCCCTCTATCTTAGACTTCCCAGCCTCTAGAACTGCTCATTGTACATTACCCAGTCACAGCAGAAATACTTAAACCAGGAGAACAGATGGTCGGGAAGCAAAGGAGAAACCAGCTCAGACCCCCCACCATCAAGGTCCCAGAATACAGGGAAGGAAGCGGGTGACCCCGGGTTAGGAGGAGTAAAGGCCCTCTCTCCATTCTTTCCTGCTCTCCTACAGGCAACAGGCTTAGGATTGCTCCGTCATTGCTGGCCCCAGACAGAAGACTCCAAGCATCCTACCTCAGGACCCCACCATGGTACTCCGGGCCTGGGTTTGTCATTCCAGGTGCCCCAGCTGGTGCAGCACCTCCTGCCTCCCATGAGCGAGGCTGCTCACTACTTCCGGCAACCTGCTAATTCTGGCAAACTCATCATCGCCTCCTGGTCCTTGGCTCCTTCTGGTTAGCTGGTTTTGGATGCCCTAACCCAGTCTGTCTCTATCCTTTGTGGGCTCCCAACACATCTGCTGGTCCCTATGGCTTGGAATCCAGCTCAGCCTGGGCAAGGGGATAACCATCCTGACCCCACAAGTGAGCGAGCTTGTCCATCCTATCTACCAGATCTGGAACTTGCCCCAGCCTGCCCTCTGTGGGCCTTGCCACATGCTGGGAGACCAGGCTGGGGCAGCAAGTTGGAAGCATTTATGCCAGGGACAGGTGGATGTGTGGAGGGCTGCTGGGCTCCACAGCTGGGCTGTCCTGCACACCAGCCTGTGACTGGCCTGGCCTTGCTGCTTGGTGCCTCAGCCCCAAAGTGAGGCAATGAAGTGTTAAAGCTTTCAACCAGATGTTAAAGTTCTAGGGTACCTGCAGGGCTTCCCAAGAGCCAAGGGCTTGGGGCTGGCCTCTCCCACGAGTGTGGGAACGTCAAAGTGATCACCTCTCTCACCACCATGCTGGCCAGTTCTCACCCTGATCCACATTCTAAACATTTTCCCAACCTGAAGAACATCTGTCTTCCATGTAGCTCGATGACCATCTCCTCACATAACTGACCTTGATGCTAACCACATCATCCTTCTTGCCCCAATTTTCGAATAGCTTCGTTGAGATATAATTCACATACCACAGTCACTCTTTTCAAGTATATAATTCAGTGGTGTTTAGTGCATACACAGATATGTGTGATCACAATCAATTTTAGAACATTTCCATCATTCCTGAAGCACCCCTGAACCCCTTAGCTATCTCCCTCCCCTCTCTACTTCCCCCACCACCGGCCCCTGATAATCATTCATCTATTCTCTATCTATACAAATTCACCTATTTTGGACATTTTTTGTGTCAAAGGAATCACACAGAACGTGTACTTTTGTGTCTGGCTTCTTTCACTTAGCGTGATGTTTTCAAGGTTGAGCCACGCTGTAACACGTACCAGCATTTCATTTCTTTTTATAGTGAGATAATAATCCATTACGTGAATACACAACTTTTTGTTCATCTCCTTATTGACTGACAGACACTTGAGTCTTCTTAACTTTTTTTTTTTTGGTGGTGCCGGGGATTGAACTCAGGCCCTTGTGCTTGCAAGGCAAGCACTCTAATCACTGAGCTAAATCCCCAGCCCCGAGTCTTCTTAACTTTTTAGCTCTTGTGAATAAGCTGCCACTGCTTTCTTGAGCTAAAGACGTATGAAAAGGGGAGGGCATCATCCTTTGAAACCTCAGCAAATGCTAAGCATGATTATTGTTTCTGCATACCATTTTAGTAGACTTTAATTTTAGAGAAGTTTTAGGTTTACAGAAATAGTACAAAAAGTACAGCGAGCTCGCAACTACCTCCAGACTTCATCCCCACCGCCCCACCTTTCTCCCCATTATTAACATTTTGTGTGAAGGAGGTATGTTTGTTACAACTGATTCACCAGTACTGATACATCGTTACTATGAACTAAAGCCTTGTTAGGGTTTCTATCTAGATGTCCCCCCAAAGCCTCATGCACTCATAGATGGGGCTTGGGGAGGTGACTGGATCATGGGTGTGTGATAGTCATCAGTGGATTACATGAGTTTATAACTAAACGTGATTTAGGAGGTGAAGCCCTGTTGGAGAGGGTGAGTCACTGGGAGTGTGGTCTGGAGGGGTCTGTCTCCTTTCCTCCTCCCTTAATCCCTCTCTCTCCTTCCGCCTACCATACCATCAGCTCTTTCTCCTCTGCCATGCCCCATTGTCATGCCACCCTGCTTTGGTATCAGCCAACTGTGGACTGAAACCTCTACAAACTGTGAGCCAAAATAAACCTTTCCTCCTTTAAATTGTGGGTGTCAGGTATTTTGTGCCAGCAACAAAGAAGTAAGTGGGAAACAGAGAAAGTAAGACAAGCCTATAGTTTATATTAGGGCTTATCTTTGATGTTGCACATTGTGTTAGTTAGCTTTTTGTCACAGTGAAAAAATACCTGAGATGATAAGCTTACAGAAGAAAGATTTATTTTGGTTTATCATTTCAGAGGGTTTGGTCCGTGGTTCTTGATCCTGTTGCCTTTGGGCCTGCAGTAAGGCAGGGCATCATGGTGGAGAGCTCATGGTAGAACAAAGCTACTTGTATCATAGCAGCCAGGAAAGACAGAGCAGGAGTAAGGGCGGGGGGGAGAGAGAGGGAGGCTTGTGTCCCACTATCCTATTCCAAGGCCCACCCCAGTTATCTAACTTCCTCCCACTAAGCTCCTGAAGGTTCCACAACCTGGGCACCTGCAGGCCCTCCATCAGGAGCTAACAGCTCGAGAGTGGCACCTCTCATGAGTGTGGCTTGGTGACTAGGCCTTTAACATATGAGCCTTTGGGGGACACTTCAGATCCAAGCTTTAGCATACATCCTACGGGCTTCAACAAACATGGCAACATATATCCATGTTAGAGTTGCCTACAGAGTCGTTTGCTACCCTAAAAATACTCTACCTTCCACCTGTTCAACTTTCTGTTCTCACTGACACCTGACAAACACTGGGCTTTTTACTGTCTCCATACTTTTGCCTTTTCCTGAATGTCCTAATCATACAGTAGGTAGCCTTTTCAGATTGGTTTCTTATTTAAGTTTCCTCCGTGTCTTTTCATGGGTGGATAATTCATTTCTTTTCATTACTTAGTAGCATACATTTCCAGTCCTTGCCAACCTGTCTCCAGACAGAAATGCCCCTACCATCTTCTAGGCTTTGGAGCCCTAGGGCTTGGCAGGTATGGAATGGAGGCCTCTCTGTCCCTGCTGTGGCTTTGCCAGCCAGCTCTGTCCCTCCCCTCACTGCTAGGCCTTGGAGTGACTGACGTCAGGTCAGGGACTGAGCTCCTTGCATTTCTGGCGATGCAGGGCCTGGGCTTTGAAGGTGCCAGTGAGGCCTTTGCTGGCTACTTTAGAACACTCCGTTTTGGGGGCCGGGACTATGCAGTAATGATAACCAAAGCAGGATATGCTGGTGACACCGTTGCCTTAGGCTGCTCAGCATCCCATCCTTTGAAAGAATCACCTATGCTTCTCAGGTGGTCCCCACCTCCCCTCTTTCCCATCCTTTCTGCATCCATTCCTGTCATGGCCCAGTTCTTGCCTCAGTCTTCCAGGAATTTCTCTCTGGGACCGAAGGCGTTTGGAACAAAGTCATCTTGGGCTATCTCTGAGTATCTCTGAGAGTTCGGATTGCCAATTTCCCCTTCACAAGGCTGGTGGCTCAACTTTCTTCTAGAGCAGTAATTTCTCTCTCCTCTTTTCCCCTCCCTTTCTCTTCCCTTCACCTTCTGGCATTATCCCAGGTTAGTTTCTACTGTTTCCATCAAAGAGCCATGACTGACACAGAAATTGGCTTAAGAGAGGAAATCGTAGGCCATGTGTCCCCAGGGTAATGAGGGGACTTGGAAACACATCATCACCCAAGAAAGGAGAGGCTGTGAACATCACAGGGACTGACTCTCCTGTTCTAGGGGGTCACTGGCCCTGTCCAGAGG
Organism: Hystrix cristata; assembly: GCA_004026905.1. NCBI lineage: Eukaryota > Metazoa > Chordata > Mammalia > Rodentia > Hystricidae > Hystrix > Hystrix cristata. The sequence goes on from PVJO010028759.1 coordinate 8,580, forward strand.
TAAGCTACAGGACCGTAGGGTGGCATGCTTGCTCCTAGAGCACTGGACAAGTTAGAAACAGGACAGAGGCTGAACTCTCAAAATTCTTGCCTAGTCTCAGGGTAGTGCTCAGAGCTGGAGGTCAGATCTGCTTGAAAGTTCTAGTTCAGCTCCTCCAGGCTGATTCCTGGAAAAGCACCCAGCGGCTGAGCCAGTGGAGGATGGAATGGCAGGTGTCAGCTGAACTGGCCATCGCCCCAATAAATGTAGGGTGTTGGAAAGGAGAGGAACGGCATCAATTGAAAGTCATTTCCTGAGAGCGTGTGGGGGACTAGAGAGCCTTTGGACTCTTACTCCTCAGGAAGCAGCCCCCACTGTGCCACCTTTGCCTGAGGCAGCAGCCTGTGCTTTGCAGCAGGTAGTCAAAGCTTTTCCTCCTTCCTACCAGGGTGGAACCTACCTGGGTGTGTGTTTTGAAATTCTAAAGTTTTGTGGGAGAGAGGAATTCCACCCTGAGGAAAATGCAGGACTGAAGTAGCTCCATCAGGACCATCCTGGGAACACTGTGGGACCAGAGTTTGAAGATGCCTAGCCAACGATTTCCCCCAGGAAGATGGGCCAGGCCCTGGCCTGCACTGCTGAGTGCCCCGTGGGCCAGCATGTTGGCTAATTTTGATTCACTGTTTCTTCCCAGTCTGTTCCTCTCTTCCTGTAACTCTGAGGGTGGGACCCTGCTGGCCACTCTTGAAGCAGGCCATGCACACTGCCAGGTAAACAGGCCCTCCCCCTCGAAGGAGCCTGGCTCATAGAGGAGAAAGGAGTGGAGACATTTCCCTGGCCTCTAGAAACATCTTGGCTCCCTCACCTCCTTGCCCTGGCGTTTGTGGAATGCAGCATGTGTTAGAGGCAGAGGGGACACAGACGGGACCTCCGGGCAGGGCTTCCCTGGGCAGATGTGGGGAGGCAAAAGGTGAGGCGGTGGTTCTCCCTGTGGGTTCCGGCTTGACAGTGGGCCTGGGCACCTGGACCGGGCCCTGGCTCCCACTCTCCAGCAGGACAGCATGACAAACATGTGCCTTCACCGGAATATGGGAATATAGGCTGAAGAAAGCCTTCCTCCTTAGGTGCCTTCTGAAGAACAGTGGAGACCAGGGTGAGCAGAGCTTGGTGGGCCTGGCCTGAGCTGGTGGAAAAAATACCCACTACTGTATCCCACAAGCAGGCTGTGACAGGAGGGTGCCACATGGGTGCTCCGTGGAGGCATTTTCTGAAGCCCATTGTACGCGCTGGCTCCCACACACGCCAACGGGTGTCCAGGTGACCAGGGGACAGCAGGGGCAGCCTGACCTGGGGTCGGGCTGGGGGCTGTTTTGGACAGCTTCAGCAGCCCCAACGAGAAGCACCGGGGCCATCCTACAGCGGGCGCTCCCTGCTCCTCTGCTGCCTTCCCTGCTGGCGCTCTTCCTCGGCACCCAGCACATCCTGCTGCTCTGCAGGCCGGACTCAGCCAGGTCCAGGTACTGCGCAGTTCCTGCAGGGAGACCTGGACTTGCCCAAGACCCAGAGGTCCCAGGAAACCCAGGCCGGAGAAGGAAATCCTAAAGAAGCCGCGTCTTGTCAGTCCGTCCATCCGTTGTTTCTGTCCCGCCTCCCCACCCCCGCCATTCTGCCCCACCCACCAGCGGCCTGTGGTCACAAGCCCAGCTGCATTTGTGAAGCTTTCCGGAATTTGTAGTAGGAGTCTCCCGCCTAGGATGCTGCTCCATTTCTGGCCAGCAGGGGGCAGACAGACAGCCCTCCACCTAGCAGGCAAGATGAGAAATGACGGGATTGGCATTAAAAAAAAATTTTTTTTTTAAATACACGTTTGAAATACATAAAATGTAGCTCAGTGGTAGACCTCTTGCCTGGCGCATGCAAGGCCTTGGATTCCATCCCCAGTGCCACAAAAAATAAGGATTAAAAAAAATTTACTTTTAAAATTTTGCCTTTTATTTGCGTTTGTGTCCGGGCACAGAGTCCATGCTTCATAGATGCTTCTAAAGAAGTAAGACGTGCCCTACCCTATTATTCAGTGGGGAAAAAAAAGACAGTGATGACTAAACCAATTTCTGATTAATTATGGAATTCAGTATTAAATTTAGAAATACCACCTCAAGGCTGCCTGCTTATTTTATATTACGCACACTTTATTTGGTTATTTCTTGATAATATACAATTTGTTTAAACAAACTGCATGTTACTCCGAAATTAAATTCCCTAGTCACGGTGGTTGGACCCAAGACTCTGCCTCCCACATCTGCCCCTGATAGCGGCGGCCTTGACGCAGCATTTCCACCACAGGAGCCAAGAGCTGCAGGGCCCCCGGAAGCTCTCCTCACACCCCGGTGCCCAGGATGTCCCGGGCGGCGGCGCAGTGCCAGGCCTGAGAGCTCAGTCTGGTCAGCCGGAGCTTCTCCTCTCTCACGTTAGCCCAAGACCAGGGCTGGTTTTCATCCTAGAACTTCCTGTTGCCTAAGCACAGGCGGTGGAACTGCACCCCTCTAAATTCGGGCATTTTGCTTTTCCTCCCATCTGGGGGGAGGTGGGGGGGGGACTGGCTCAGAGTGACTTCCAGCCTCGCTGGAGATTACGGATTGGCAGAGAAGAAGAGGAGCTGTTATTTTAGTCTGTGCAAATTGAATTTTTTAAAAACTGCCATAGGGCTGGCAGTGTGGTGCTGTGTGTGCTTAGCATGCACAAGGAGATAGATTCCATCCCCAGCACCAAAAAAAAAATAAAATTTTACAAGTGGCGTAATGCCTTTTCTGATTAAAAAAATGTTTATTGGCGAAAATATGGAAACTATGAAGCAGAAAAATTACGAATTGCCCTTAATCCTACCATCCAGAGAGAAATATGTGTTACTATATTTTTCTAGAATTGTATTAAAACACAAACACACATATGGAAGTGGGGTTAATGGGTATATACTGTACTATAACCTACTGTTTCCCTTTGAAATATATGATTAGTCTTTTGATAAGATTAAGTAGCCATCTACAAGTAATTCCAAAGGTTACCTAGTATCCCATAGCTGTGCCGTAATTTATTAACAAATATCCACTTACAATACCCACTATTACAAACCAGATACGTGATGAACATTCTTACACAAAAATCTTTGTTATCATCTACAATAATTTCTTTAAGATACTTGGTCAATGGTTTTTGATACATCCTTCCAGACTACCAGCTTCTACTCCCACTAGCAAAAAGTCTCATTAGCATAGAGTATTACCACTGTAGGGAAAAGGCTTCATTAGACTCAAAAAGCCAGACAACTATAATCAAATACTTAGAAACATAAAGGCAGCCAGATTCCACCAGTCAGAGAGACAAAGGCAAAGAGACTAGTTCTGGGAAGGTCCTCAGGTAATCTGATTAACATAAAGAAAACAAACTCCCCCTTTTGATTCTTAAATCTCTGCAATACCTGGCCCTAAAACACCCACCCATAATTTCAAAGAAAAGTCACATAGCTATGAGAAGTCGAGGCAGAGATAACTAATAAGCCCAGGAGCCAACCAAATTCCAAAGGGCTGACCCAAGGAGAAAACCTCAATAAAAAGGGGCTACAACAAAAGGCCCACAAGTATTTTGCTTTTGAATGCTCCCTACCTGTCGAGTAGCTATCTATCATCTCCTTTTCCCTCTTTTTCACCACTTTTAAATAAATTGTCCTCTAAATAAATTGTCTTAATTTAAACATCAGTTTCTTTAATTCTTTCTGTAGCTGGATTTACGATCGCCAGGAATTACATTTTCTAGCGGGGCAGCAGCTCACAGTCCACCTCCAGATGTAACACCACTGACGCCTTTCTCCAATTAAAATAGTTTTAACATACATTTCTTTTATTGCTAATGAAGTTGAACATTTTTTATGTATTTAGTGGTCATTTTTTTCTGTGAAAGGGTATATCTGCTGATTTTAGCATGCTAATCTTTTTCTAATTATTATAATTCTTATTCAATAAAATCGAAATCCTTTGCAATACACATCAAAGAAACTTTCCAGTTTATTTCTGTTTTAATTTTTTCATATTTTTTTACTTAAAGAATTTTGAACATTAATGAAATCCCATTCCTTATAATATCTGTCTTGGATAAACTTAAAAAGACTTAATCCGCTGCAAGATAATATAAATACTCACCTATAGTTTCTTTGAATCCTTTTAGGGTTACTATTTTCACATTTAAGACTTTAATCCATCTAATTTAAAATTTTGCTAACACCAATTCTGAATGTTCTCTCCTTTGTCCCTAGCAGATTATATGCTAAGCTAACAAGCACTACATCTATTCAAGTCAGTTTTTGGGCTTTATGGCCTGATTCAGTGGTCTGTGTGTCTATTATAGAACCCCCGAGCTGCGCTAGCTGACTTGTGCCTAGTGACACATGTTAGGACCTGGTGGCACTGTATGATAGGCAACCTTTCATGATCTGATACTGTGACTGAAGGACCGGATACTTCTACTTCTTGGCTTCAGGAGGCAGAGTTGTTGGGGAGGGAGCTGGGCAAAGAAGTGGCAGAGTGGAGGGGGTTTCCCCACAGCAACCCTGGGCCTGGCAGGCTCTACCCCAGCCATATTCGCCTGAATCAAAGGCCAGTGCTGTGACCTCTTTGGGGCCCAGCCAGCTACGGAATTCTTCCATATTGTGGAAACTGTTGGACAGGGCTGCTTATCCTCCTGAGTCATCCCTATAACTATACTTGGGCTCTTTGTGCAAAGGCAATGGCATCTTGTCAACCATGACTGTGCTGTCATGGGCAACTGTGTCTCTGGCATGGCCAGCCAGCCTCAGGCTCCCTGTCGGCCCCGGGTCAGGTGTCTGGGTGGGTGTACTGGTGGGGCCTGGTCAGGGGCCCTGCTCACCAGGCTCCCCATCCTGCCTGGGCAGGCCGCCCACTGTCCACGCCCAGCCTATGCCATCCAGAAGTGGGGATCGTGGCGAATTGGAGAGGTCCCTCAGGTTCTGAGAATGTGCCCTGGCACCTCACTTGGGACTCTACTGGGTGGGAGGAGAATCGCTTCCCATCCCTACCTGGCCCTCAACCACAGGACAGCAAGTGGTGGTGGTGGCAGGGGCGAGGGGTGTGTGTGACAGGTATTGCTCAGTCCCAGGACACTGCAGCAATGGCTGCCTGAGTGGCGAAGCAGTAGCCAGAGGGACACCAAGGAGGCTGATTCTAGAATGGGGAGTGCTCCCTCCTGCCCTGCTGGCTCCAGAAGCCACCAATCCTCCAGGGCGAGGGCCCAGGCAGGGCCGGGGCAGGGTGCTTGACCCCAGCTCTGCCTCCCTTCTTCCCGGGAGCTCTGCTGTGCCAACAAGCAATCCCAGCACCTGCAGACCATTGTCTTGTTTCGCTCCTGATCTGAGAAAGCTGCACCTGGGGATGTGGGCAGGTGTGCAGGGCTGCCCAAGCTCTGGGACATCGAGTGGACCCCATTGCACCAGGACAGGGGTATTTGACAGGTGGAGGGCCAGCGAGCCCTACTGGTGGGCATAGAAGCCTTGTTTCCAGCTGGCCTCCGCATCCCTTCAGGGCCTCTTCCTTCTCCCTTTGCTCCCCCAAGTTTTCCAACCCAGTGCACCACAGCACAAGAGTCCTGCTGAGGACACAGTGCTGCAGGATCCCTCTCCAGGTCCAGGAGCTCAAGGCAGTGATAAGAGTAACACACAAGTGGGCAGGGGATAGGGGTGCATGCCTGTAATCCCAGAACTCGGGAGGCTGAGGCAGGAGGATCACCGTGTGTTTGAGGCCAGCCTGGGCTGCATACTGAGTTCAAAGCCATCCTGAGTTACATTGTGAGATCCGGTGTCAATAAATAAATAAATGTAATGCACAAGTGAAATGCATGGTGTTTTCAGTAGGGAGCAGAGCCCCCTACATTCCTGGCATCCTGAAAACTTCACAACACCTTATGTCCATTTTCCATTGAGCAGATTAAGACAGATAGAGGCTAGGTAATTTGCCCCAAACACCAGATTTGGACCTGAACCGAGTCGGCAGGTGCTTCTCTGCTCCCCTACAGCTAACCCTGCAGGACAAGGGCTCCACCTACTGGGCAATCCAGGAACCGCTCTGCAACCTTAGGGCCTTGTGGGGGGTCTATGGGGTCCTGGCTGAGCTCCTCTCCCAAGACTGTGCAGCCAGCTCTCTTGGCTTTGTGGATCCTTCCAGTGTCCTTGATTTCATGCTGTCCTCCCAAGGGCCCTTCAAGGGGAGGCCAGGCAGAGATAACGACCCACCTAGTTTCAGGTGAAGAAACAGAGCCTAGAGTAGGTGACTCAAGGTTTCAGATGAGGAAACTGAGCCTGGAAGTGTTGCCCAAGATCCCAAGATGTCAAGGGCAGACTGAGGATCAGCCTCCAGGTTCCCAATTAGGTACCCTGGTGGCGCTGGCTGGGTGAGCCTGGTGCTTCCTCCTCTGCCTGCTCCAACACCAACTGTAACCCAGCCTGCAACCTTTGTACAAGACACCACGGCATGCCTGGGCCTGCAAGCCCTAAGTGGGAAGAGCCGAGAGTCTCAGGGGCATCCCAACAGCTGGCAGAGCAGGCATGCAGGGTGGCAGTCAGCTCTGGGCCTCTGTTCCTGGGCTGGTACAATTAGCAACTGCAGGAGTGGGGTCCCTTCTGCTCCCTGGCCATCCCCAGCACACTCACAGTACACAAGTGGCAAGCTTTCAAGATCCAGAGGTTCTCCGTGGGCACATGGGAGAGAACAGGGTGGGCCAGACAGCCCCTCCCCAGGATCAGTTCACCAGCTCAGCCCTAGTACACAGAACCAGCAGACCAACATCAACCAGTGAGGGCTGAATCTGTCTCTGCCAGCCCCCTCCCAACAGGCTGTGAGTGCCCAGGAGGCAGTCTTAGGCCTTCCTGCCTGGATGCCAGCATGGGCCTGGCACTAAGTGGACACCTGTGGGAAGTGGCCAAGTCCCTGAACAAGTGAGAGATAAAACAAATCCATTTGTTAACTTGCACAGTGCTCCGGGTTTGCCAGATATAGGGCCGCCCCCTGAGGCCTGGGGTGTGAGAAGTCAGCCAAAAGTTGGAAGGCCCCAAGACACAATTCATTCCAATTCCTAACCTCTCATGTACAGATGAGCAAATTAAGCCCCAAGAACAGGAGAAACTGTCTAGCATCATATGGACAATCCGTGGCAGGGCTCAGACCCAAACTCAGGCTGTCTAAGGTTGGTCCAGCTCTTTCCCTCTCTGGCCGTGCCACAGGAACCAAGCAGTCCATGCTCAAAGACACCATGCAGGGCACGGCATGTGGGGAGTTCCCGAACCAGGCAGGACTTTCCTGGCAAGCTGACTGAAGGCCAAACAGAAGCCATCTTCTTGTCATTGTGGCAAATCTGTCCTTTAAAGTCATGTGGCCTTTGTCCCCAAACACAGCAGCACTGTCAGCCAGAGCCTAGGACCTCTCTCTGGTGTCTGGGGCCCTGGGCAGATGGGACACTGGCTCACACTGCCTCTGCCTAAGGCCTTCTCATCCTGGTAGATCTCTCCACTCAGACTGTCACCTACAAGGTGGCCACAGTGAACTACATGGTGAGATGCTCCAGGGAGGCCTTCCCCACCCCAGCCAGCCTTCTGATAGCCTGCCTGGAGAGAGCACAGGAGAGAGGAAGCTGTCACCTGAAAAGCCATCGCTTTCTCTCGCAGGGCCCTTCTCCACTTCCAGTGCCCACCAGCCGCAGGCCCCATGCCAAGGTTCACACACAAGGGCCCAGAGCAGTCAGTTTACCAGGGGAGATACTTCATTTACAGATGTTCAAATTTAAAAAAGTTAATTAGCATTCCTTAAAAATTGAGAGATTTCACATCACAGTCTGAATTTGTGAATTTTCTTGAAGAAATGGGACACCCCATTTCATGGTGGGTCCACATTCCTGCTCAGGGTTGGATACGGTGACCCTGAGGGGCGGAGGGCTTTCCGCCACCACAATCCCATCGCCTTAATTACCCTTGACCTGCATCACTGGTAGGCATCTGTCAGCCCCCTGGAGGCAGGTAAGTATCATCCTGTACTGTGGCTTTAAACACTAGTTCAGAAAAATAAACATTGGCAGGGGGTGTGCTAGAGACGGAACTCAGGGCCTTGTGCTTGCTAGGCAAGCGCTCTACCACTGAGCTAAATCTCCAAACCCAGAAAAATTTATACTTGCAAAATTAATTTGCAGGGCTGGGGGAGCAGGTAGCTCAGTGGTAGACTACTTGCCTAGCTTGCTCAAGGCCTTGGGTTCCATCTCTAGCACCAAAATAATAATTGATAAGGTGATTCTGATTTTTATAAATGGTTTCCACTGAATTTTTCTATTTCTTAGAGGAAGGTTTTCTGGTATACTTAAGACCACATCGGCCTCTTTAAAATCCATTCACTCGTTTGATTTGGACAGCACACTGATTTCATTGCAGGGTCTGCCTGCCTGTGATGGAGTGGGCAGCAGTGCGCTGGCTCACTTAGAGTACACTGAGCACTTCCACTCTAGTTGTCATTGCCTCATTGTCAGCAACCACAAATGCCTTCTCCTCACATCCTGTCCTACCTTCCCAGGCTCCTCCCTCTTGGGGACAGGCCTGCTTCTTCCTAGCTCAGAAGTCCACCCTGCAGGGGCTGAAGGTAGCCGCTGGGATCGCAACCTCACAAGTGTGTGTCAGAGTGGGGAAGGCACTGGGAGCTGCAGACGCTGTGTAAACGAAGCCCTCACAGACAGGGGCACATGCTGGTGGACTTTGGACACTAGCATGAGTGAGTCCAGGCCCTGGGCAGGGAGGGCCCAGTGCTGAGAGGCAGGGCTGGCCCTGAAGCTGGCAGGTTTTCCTTCCAGACCTGCTGCCCTTCCCTGCGCAGCAAATAGCTCTTTTCTGGCCTGTTCCCTTCCCATCCCTCCCCTGCTGCTGGGCCTCATAGGCTCTCCTGGAGACAGTCAGGCTGCCATTGCTCACGACTTTTGGGAGGCCCTTCCTCCCAGCATGCTGTGAGGTCCAGACCGGCATGTTCCATACCTCAGAAGGAGCTACTCTGTGTCCTCCTGCATCACAACTCTGCTTTC
>PVJO010028760.1:0-17666 GCA_004026905.1 Hystrix cristata
CCTTTCTGTATGGGGTAGTTGGGTGGTGGGTAACGCCCCTAGGTAAATTGGCGCGACGGACCTAATTGGGGACTCTAGTCGGGGGGAGGGGCCATTGTTTCGGCGGGAGATTCTGGCATAGAGAAGGGAGAAGGGGGGGTTTCCTTTTTGAGAAACCAGTGACGGCCATTTTGGGTATCTGTGGTGGGTCATCCTAACAAAAAGCAAATTAAACAATACCTGAATTTCTGAATCTAAATACATGAAGGTGATAGGAACACCTGCATTTGTTTCAAAATTACTGGAAACATGTCATTTTCTTGATATGAACGTTGCCGTTACTTGGAGTAAACGGCAGCAAAGAGGTTTTTGTTAGGAGCATCCGAATCTGATTTGGTCTGTGATATCCGGCAAAGTCGCAAAATCACGAAGAGCATAGCTGCAAGTTCCGCGACGGTCCTGTGAGGATTGGAGCCTAACCATAAAAGAGCAACTGAGGAAGGCACAGTTGCAGCAACTGGATTCATCAGTATTGACAGAGCACGGACATAGTACGTGATATACAGCTGAAAATGGGACATTCCAAATCTTTGTAGAGCAAAAATCTCCACTATCAGTACGAGCTGACGCTATCCACAGAGATGGGCAGAATACAAGTTGAATTCAATACAGTGAGACTGTTATAGGGTGGTTTCTTTACAAATGGCTCGACAGTCAAAAGTATTCCAGATTCTTCTTGCCTCAAAGAATTGGACGAGATAAGCCAAAAATGGTGCCAAACGTTTATTTGCAAAATGCGGGGTGAATGGGTATGGGAGAAACCACCTCTGCGTGGTGAACTTGGGCTGAGCAAAAAGCAAAAGAGGATAAAACCAAAAATGAAAAGTACACACCACGTGTAAGAAACACAGCGCTGGGCTACTGTGCAAACTCACGCACCACAGAGGCTTTTTTTTTTAATCCTTTTTTTTGTTGCTGGGGATCGAACTCAGGACCTTATGCGTGCTGAGCAAGCACTCTAACCACTGAGCTAAATCCCCAGCCTACACAATGGCTTTTTGTGACGGGTGGTGTTTTTACGCCGTCCCCATCTCATGGAGGCCTGTGAGAAGTTCAACATACGGGTCCTTGGAGTTGCCCTGGGATCTTGTGATTGACAGGCCCCGCTCGTTTCCCTCTCGTTTCTGCAGTCAGCTTTGCCACGCCCTATCTCCTGAGACAAGATCCGCACTCCACCGGTAGCTAACTGTTCCTGAGCAGAAAAATCTGAATGTGCTACCTCTGTACTAAAATTCTGGAGTGCAACAGACATGAAGATCCACACTGGAAGTTGAATCCAGACCCACACAGTGGCTTCGAAAGGGTGACGATTATCTTGACCGTGCGGCTCAGGAACAAGCCGCTTCCGATTCTGTCGGTAAGTAAACCTGGTTACTCTTTTGGTTCACCCTAACTGACTAGCACAAACTGCAACTTCTTGGTTATGTTTTTTATTTCTGGTTGCAAATTTTCCTTGGCCAGGAACGTGGTGCAGGTTTGTGGTGGTGAGCAAGTTGCTGCTTCACCAGGGCAGGCCTGAGGCCACCGGCATTGACCGGGGGGGGGGGGGGGGGGGGGGGGGGGGGGGGGGGGGGGGGGGGGGGGGGGGGGGGGGGGGGGGGGGACGGGGAGAGCTGGCCCGGGGCTGCAGGGCAGGCAGTGGTTGCCTCCATCGACTGCCCAGTGGGCACAGCACGTCTGTGGGCTGGGCCGAGTGCAGGCCTCCCGGGCTGGGAGAAGGCCTGACGCACAGCCCTCCGCCAGGAGTCCCGCCGCTCTGGCCGCCATACGCATGCGCCAGCCTATGCCTATTACTTTTATCCATATCTCTTCAGCTGACTTCTTTCTCCTTTGTCTTATTTCTACTCGATTTTTCTTTGTTCCCTCCATTTGCATTTGTCTCCTTTTAACTTTTTCTCTAATATTTGTATCAGTCATAGAATCTTTTCCATCCCCATTTCTCAATACCAATTTTATACCATTTTCCCTGTTATCTCTTTTTAAATATACAACATACCCTAATCATCATTAGGATCTCTTGCCCCCCTCCTATTTCCTCCTTCCTACAGAGCAGAAAACTTAAAAAACGGAAAAACAAAAAACTTTTCTTTCTCTTCTCTTTTCTCCTCTGGCATTACCTGGTCCCCAGGACCCTCAGCTTTAGGTAACTGCTTTCTATAATATTACTGTTGAATGCTGTTTTTCACCATTAGAGAAGACATAGCCATCACATTTAGGGCACATTAACTGTGGGTCAAGACTTGGGTTGTTAAGATCCTTATACAATAACCATGGGTCAAGACTTGGGTTGCTAAGATCCTTATACAATAACCATGGATTTCTTCTCTAGGCTAAAGGAAGACCCAGAATAGGGTCTCATTTTTCAACTAGCCCTGATAGATACCACTGTAATGGATTAGCCTGTTACTGCTGTAGCTGGTTTGATTACATAGGAGTAATCCTGAACTCAGTGGACAACTTCCTGCCAGTGAACCTGTCTGTTGACTCCCTCATCACACTCTGGGAGAGGGAGAGCAAGAGTTCCTAACCCAACAACTCAAACTGGTTCAGAATCTGTAAGAAGGCCTGCAACCTGGCAGAAAGAAGTCCTGAGTCTGAGTTAGCTTCAGTTAGTTAGCTTCAGGCAGTTAGTCTGAGGGACCAGAGGAGTTGTTGGGGTGTGAGCACTCAGACTCTCTGGCAAAGACGCTACTTGGGGATCACTTATGCAGTGTTTCATTAGAATATTTAATCTGTGTTCCCACTGGACATTTTATAGGTTTAAGTTTTTGTATGTTTCTTGATTTACTTAGTAATGTGGGGTTGTGTTATTTTTTTTATCGTTTCCTGCGTTTATTAGGTTGTTACTTTTGTATATTTGATCTTTCATTGGCTCTGATTTGATAGATATCTAGGTTCTATCCCTTGTCTGAGCTCCCTATCTAGTTTCTTCACCTCAAATCCCTGAGAGAATATTATTAACATAGTTCTTTGTTCCTTTTTAGACATGTAAACTCCTCCTCCCAAGATTTTAAATTCCCCATACTTAGCTCCTTCATAGTCACTCCTGTCTTCTCTAGTATTGTTCCTTGATTCTCCCCATCCTGACCCTTTTCTCTTCCATATCTTACCTGGCTCATTGTCCTCCCTATCAGCAAGTTCTGACAACCACATAGCTTTCCTCAGTCACGGAGTAAACCTGCTTTCTCCCAGTTCCATATGACCTGCCCATCCTGCTGCTGTGTGTCTTCCCCAAAGAGCTCAAGACATTATGCTATAGTGATACATACATACCAATGTTTGCGGGAACACAACTTGTAATAGCTAAATCCTGGAAACAGCCAGTAGACCCATCAGTAGATGATTGGATAAAGAAAATGTTGTATCTATGTATAATGGAATACTATTCTGCTATAAGGAATGACAGATTTGAGACATTTGTAGGAAAATGGATGCAGCTGGAAAATATAATATTGAGCGAAATAAACGAGACACACAAGCTTAAATACCATATGGTATCTCTTATGTAAGTAAGGCAAAGTACAAAGAAAGAGAATAATAAGGATGGATAGAAAGGGACAAGGAGCTAGATCTCTTGCAGTAGAGGGAAAAAGCATGAGGGATGAGGAGGAGGGGAAGTGGAAGTGAAAATAAGTAGAATAAAGACATGCCATGTACAGGAAGCCAATAACCTCAATTAATGTAAACATATGTCAAAACATGAGCTAAGATTAATAATATCAACAAAAATGAAAAATGGGATAAGGGGAGGAGGGAGGGAAGGGGAGAAAAGGGGAAAAGGAAGGGGATTAAAAGAGAAACAAGCTGTGTTGTGTACCTGTAACAACTCCCCAAGATGATTGTAATATGCATGAACTGCAAACATATACTGATAAAATTCTTAAAAATAGCTGCAGTGATGAGGATCACTTATTGACAATGTGTATCATATCTTCTAGATGTGCTAGGGCATTAGAACAATAAGTCCTAATCTTAGCTATAGATTACAATCACCTGAAAAACTTAACAATCACTTGTGCCAGGACCCTCGATTAAATTAGAATATTTTAGGGTGAGGCTGTGGCTAAGCAATTGTAAAAAGCTCTCCAAGTAATTCTAATGTGTCACTGGGCTGAAATCTATGACTTCAGAAATGTAACCAGGAATATATTTAAATGTATAGGATCTACAGGGACACAAGAAATTTCATGTAATGAGCCATGGTATAGGCACACAGCCAAGATTAGGGCCGGAGGAGGGTGGAAGTAAGAGAGCTAAGGGGAAAGTGACTGATGTTTGGGAGGAAATAGTATGACAAAGAGATGATTCTGGCTGCCAGGGTGGACCAAGAATTCCCAGCATGAATACTATCCTTGACAAATAATGTGCACTATTAGTTTTACTTCTTGAAATTTTCATGGTATACAAGTTTTTCTCAAATAAATATTGCTTGTTTGAAGTGCTAAAAACTAGTTTTCCATATTTGTGGGGAGAGAGCAAAGGTATTTCACCTAATAGAAACCTGAGGGAATTCATATGACATTTTATACACTAGCCAGAAGCTACTCTTGTGAGACAAGAAACCATATTTGTTTTTGAGGGGCCTGGGTGTGGTAAGAATGCACATCTTCTGGTTCTGTCCTGGAATATTTCCACAGCATTCTAGGTTATCACTGTTGGAAGTATCTAAGGCAGTTAAGTTAGATAGAAATTAATATACAGGCAGAGAGGACTGGGCTGTCAAGGAAGTCAGCACAAAAATAAAGACATCAGATTTTTGGCTGAAGATGCATTTGAAGAAGGCCAGGCCTACATGCCTTCCGAAGGGATAAACAATATCTTGAGTTTATATTGTAATTAGCACCACCTGGTCCAGTAAATCCAGCGAGGCACCAGTTGCCCAGGTGGGTGACCAGAGCATCTGGACCCATCCCTTCCCCGAAATACCTTTGTTCTTTCCATGTACCCTTGCTATGTGATTCATTTCCCTACTGGATCAATATTAGCTAAGCAGCTATATTTGTAATCCTATAAGTTGATTGCAGTTTGACCCACGTTGTACCCACATTGTGACTTTGCTGTATAAGTTACCCCTGACAAGGGGCCTCACTGGCTACGCATTTGGTACCCCTCCTGGAAGTCCAGGAGCTATTCTTCTCTCCTTGTTTCCAATAAAGCTCTCCTAAATTCTTCCTTTGGTTCACAACTTCATTCCTTGATGGAGTGGGTCTACGAACTCAGCACATCTGACATTTAACAGGTTGAGAGTTGTATTTCTCCTACATCAGAAGGTCCATAACATCTTACCAATGTGTAACAATCATTTTGATTTTCATGTTACACAGGTGCCCTTCCTTGTCTTTTGATCTATAGTCTTACTAGTTGTGGCTGAGATATGTTTAAGGAGAAATAGAAAAGAGGAACGAGAATTAAGATTTTTTTTTTTTTTTTTTTATTAATTGGAGAGCCATTTCCAAGAGTGTGCTTCTCACTAAGTCTCTGTAGGGCTGTGTGGGCTGCTGTCTGGAGCTTTTTTAGAAAACCAGCATCTCTGCATCCGTCTTTGAAGCAGCTACTGTGGTGCAGCAGGCAAGTGAGTTGTCCTTCACCTTTAAATCAGGTAGGAGGCAGAAGCAGTTTGTTTTCATTTAAGGAGATGGAAATGCTAATTGCTCTGATTTGATCATTACACATTGAATACGCATATCAAGTTATTACACTGTACTTGACTGATATGTACAATTACTCTATGTCAAGTTAAAAAAGAAAAGAAATGATATAGTGCCTTTCCTTCCTTTTTATTCAGCCTTTGGTGTAGCTGTAATTTAATTAACACAACAAATGTAATTTTATGTGACTTTGCCTCTTTTCGTGGCTCATTATTTTTCCTCCAGAGTAGGGAGTTACTGTCTACATCCTTTCTTATCCTCCCTCTTCCTCGAATAAAACGTTCATTTTAAAGGATGTTTCTTTTGGTTTGCATCCATAGAAGCCTCCTGTGACCTTTTAGGCTTGCTAACAAAAGAACCATTTCCTGACCAGCAGCAGCAATCGGCTCCTTCACAGTGGATTCCTCTGCTGGCCTACAATTTAACGACTTAAATGCATAACTTTAAAGAAAAATGAAAATGGAAATAAAGCATTCTGCTGTGAGTGAAACATCACATTGTAGAGAAAACAATTTTATCTTGTAATGTTTTAGAGGTAGTAGCCATTGGTGTGATGTAGTTTCTCAAGGAAGCTCACAGTACATCCCACAATCAAAAAGGCCCCACGTATCCTGTGCTGGGTTCAGTTCAGTGTGCAATAAGGAGTTTCGGAGAAGATGATCACAGATTAGAGGAAAGTGTGCGAGATGGTAAGGGGCTTAGAAAAAAAATCTTGTTAGGAGTATTCAAAAGTTTAGCTTGCTGTAAAGAAGATGTAAATATTGCAATATCTTTGAAAGGCTAATTTGTCACAAGTTAAAGGCAGGTTTGCTCTGTTTTGTCTCAGAAGCATACTGTGTGCTGATGAGTAGAAGGAAGAATAAAGTGGAGGGAAGGGAACCTAGTAAGTGACAGAGTTGCTTGCTGTCATCTAAGAAGATTCAGTGGGAAGGTGGCCAATCATTTGCAGGACTTATTGTAAAGGGGTTTCCTGCTCTGGGTGGGCCGGTCTCCGTGACATCCATATGAACCCACTGTGCTTTCCACAGTGCTAAAGAGGAAATGCCCGCTTTGTCAATTTAAGACAGTTTAAAGAAGCATTGAGTCCTTTCACATCATAAAATGTGGGCTAAAATTTTAGATGGCAGATAAATTCATTCCCTCTGGGAGGAAGATTAATTATATAATTACATTAAGTATAATTAGTTACACGTGTGCTGTTGCTTACAAAACTTTATAAATGAAATGCTACTCTAAATCTGAGTATTACAGACACACAGGGCACTAATTTTTAGCAAGTACTGTAGATGGAGCAATTTCTCTGGCCTTCATTCAGCCTGAGGGAATGGGAATTATCACAGATCCTGATGAAAGTGAGCAGCCCTGAGAATGCTAAACCAAGAGATGTCAGTGGTTTAAGAGACTGGTTTTTTTCTCTTAACAAGACACTTTCTCAAATCCCTGGCATAGGGTGTTCAAAGTCAACATCTCTTATCTTTGTTTTTTGAAAACCCCATTTTGATATGGTGATGTGAAGCCAGGTTGTTCAAGGTGTTAAATTAGCCCTAGAAAGATGTGTGTACGTGACAGTCCAGGATTTCTGAAAGTAAGAAATTGTTCTCTTTGCTCCCTGAAAAGAGAGAAGAAGGAGAAACTTCTTACCTGCCTTTCCTGACAACGAGTAGACTCTTCTTGTGGTCTAATAAACATTTTTGGCCTCTGTGTAGCTCATCATTTGTGAATGTCCTCATTTACTATTCTTCATTGAACAAATCCAGACAGTTTAAGGACCATATTTACTGTTACCTGCTTTGTGGAGGTTCTTCTTAGGGCACCTGTAGTATGTTACACTCTTGGCCTCTCACTTCCTGGCAACAGAACTAACATACATATATCATGCATTTTTTTTTTAAACAAGTCTGTGAAAGCATGAAAGCCTTAGTGAAATGTCACACATTGACTAGCTGCATAGCATAAACAAACCTCCAGTTTAACAGATATTCATTATTAAAACTGTGGGAAAAAATAGACTAAACCCTCTAGACTTAGCCCAGTTTACCTGCTCTTAACTTCCAATTACCTTTCCCCATGACTCCTGTAAATATCCCCAAGCCCTGTCCTTAAGGAGGTGGATTTGAGTCTTGGGATTCCCCCCTCCCTACACGCAGCTGCCTTGGGAATTCACTCTTTTTTCTCTTGCAAGACTCATTGTTTCCGTGATTCATGTACTGACTGGCAAAATGAGCCTGGCTCAGTAGCAATTTGGTGAGCCTGCTGGAGGCAAGTCCAGATAGGCATTTCGCCTGTGATTTATCTGCCTGGGTACAAGCAGCTGCCTGGACTGTCTGTTCCAAGTGTTGTCGCCAGGACTTCCCCCAGCTTAGAACTGCTGACCTTAGGCACTTAATTTCACTTTTGCAGTAGAGAAGTAGTTTCTGGGTTTGGAAAACATCCTACTGGGTGACTTTGGTATAGTTACTGAATTCTGTTTCCTCTTTCCTTCTTCCTTGTGCTTTTGACTTTATTGTGAGGGCCTTCCTTAGTTCAGGAACAGCTGATGTTAGAGAAAGATTCAGGAATCTTGGCTCGTGGAAGTTCTCTCCGTTTTGTTTAGTTTCTGAAGTCTGGTTCTAGTTACAGCATAAGTAACCTAAGTACGTTCTTAGGACCAGCAATGTCTAAATTCTGAAGACATGGGAAATATTAATTCTGCCCCCACCTGCAACACACTGGATTGTATTCGCCAAACCTGGGTGACGTGCAGCTATTGCCTGGTCCCAGTTATTCTTTGGAATCAGGAGAGAAATGACCTGAAAATTTGGGTCCTAGACATAGCATTGAGTAGAATTTAATTTAAACCTATAAAGATGAACTACTCACAGAATTCCCAGGAATAACTTTGGCAGGGGTTCCTTTGACTACTCTGCTTTTGTTTGGAAGGGATTTCTTTATTTCTGGTAAATTCACTTTGGAATTATCTATCATCTATCTATCTACCTGTCTGTCTATCTGTCTATCTATCTGTCTATCTATCAATAATCTGTCTATCATCTGTCTAACCAATCATCTATCATCTCTCTCCTATTTAAAATTATATATTAATATATTTATGTATATGAGCTTAATTTAAAAATTCCTTGGGAAAAACTTTAAGATTATTCTTAAACTGCAGTGATAGTATTGGCATGAAAAGGGCCTTTAACTCTTGCCTATTTTGAATCTTTTGAATCTGTGCATGACAGTTTATTCCAGCCAGGCCTACATAAAATGTAAGCTTCTAAGAGTTAGCCCCTAAACTCATTTAAGACAGAGAAAAGGAAAAACAGTATGAGACTTCTTTTTTTTTTTTTTTTTTTTTTTTTTGGTGCTGGGGATTGAACTCAGGGCCTTGTGCTCACAAGGCAAACACTCTAACCACTGAGCTAAATCCACAGTCCATGAGACTTCTTTTTTAATTAAAAAAACTCATTATCAGGGGACCTTCTTCATCTGAAAAATTTGGTCCAGCTCTGCTTGAGACTTGTAAAAGAATACTAATTATAAATTCGTTGGTAAAATAAAAATATAGATTTCTTCAAAATTGTCGAAGTCCCTGTAGTCCCCGCAGCTCCCTGGAGGACTGATGGTTAGGACTCAGTGCTCACCGCCACAGCCTGGGTTCAGTTCCCAGTTAGCAAACCATGAAGACCTTTGTTAATCTAGACAGGAACCTGCAGCTTCCACGTTCGCTTTTCAAAAAAACCTCCTCAAGACAGCTCCTTTAACCTCCCATAGGAGTGTTCCGAGGTTCACAGGAGACCTTTCCCTTTCTCCCTGTTAACACCAGTGGAGAAATTGAAACGAAACACAAACCTGGACTCTAGTAGATACTAGCTGGAGACCGTCTGTTCCTAAACTTACTGCTTTAGGTTATCCTCCTTTTCAGAGAACCAAAATAATTTACGTAGTGAGGGTTTCTAATCATCCTGTGACCAACTCATAAAGTCCCAAGTGGGGCCTCTTCTAGGCTCTCTCTCCTTCCTGCTTTCTTCCTCACACCCGTATACTTTCTCTGTAGGGATTTCTTAGAAACCCAATGCTCGCATTTCTTTCAAAGGGGCAAATGCCTGGGAACTTAGAGTGAACAGAACAATTAGAACCAGAATTGATGATCTATAGGCTCTAGATACCTTATAGGATTTCTTTATAATAATAATAATAATAATATAATATAATATAATAGCCTTATAATATTTCTCTCTGAAGTACCTGAAACATGCAATTTACTAAACTGGAAGGGAAAGCTTTATTTAGCAAGCCCTAAGGAGGCTTTTCCAGGTATTCTTTGGCTGGGTGGGCATGGAAAGTGTTCTGGAGAGGCTGTATCCTAAAGTCAGTTTTCCAATTAGGAAGCAAGTTAAATTTGAAGGACTTTGGTAAATTTAAGGTAAGAATTACTGAGGGCAACGGAGGATGTAATTAGAAGACTGATAGTCTAAAGGGAGAGGGAATTTTTTGGAAGCCAGCAAATGAAGAATCTAAATGCAAGTTGTAAAATTTTGTTCTCTGTATTTTTTTTGTATATGTACATGTGTATATTGTATGTTATACTTTCATGGCATCAAGTAGATTTAGAAATAAGTAAGTGTTCACAAATTAAATCCCAAATATATTAAGATAAGACTTGTTTAATGTTGTTGGTTTAGTAAAAAAGCAGCTGTGTCTTTGATCAACAAAATACCCATGAGAGACTGGCCAACATCACAAGGATGATTGAAGATGATGGATAACTTTATTTAAAGCCTCAGAATTTCCCTGGGCATTTCAGATCCTTGTTGTGAAGAAAAGAAGTTGTATTTTTTAAAGGAAGTTATAGAATGAGGGTGTGTTTAAAGGGGAAAGGTAAACAAAGGTAAGAGTTTGGGCAGGTGTGAAAGGCTTGAGAAAGTTATAGAAGGGTTTTGGAAAAGGAATGGGTCTTGTGGAAAATTCGATACATGATCAATGGGGTGAGAAATAGTCACAGGTTTTCCTAGAGGCTGAACATTGTTGTCACAAGTATTTTGGTGAAAAACTGAAGTTTGATCCTTGTATTTAAATGACAGTTGTTTTAGAGCATTGGTTTACTTTTAATAGGACATTGTGAGAGGATTGGGTTTTCTTTGTTTTGTCGCCTGTGGTTTTTTGGTTTAGAACTAACTTTGGGATTTTTCAAGAACCTCAGAAGTCTGAAAGACACATATTAGACTTAAGTTGGTGAAAAAACAATTATGGATTTGTTTCACCTTTGATTTTGTTTTGTAAACTTTGTCTAATGGAATAATGCTAGCCCCGGGCTTGGAGATGAAACCAATCACATGCTCAACAGAGAGGACTGAATTTATAGCAGTGGACTCCAGGTGAGCATAGCCTGAGAATCATTTTTGGTAGCTCAAATATGGCTAAAAGGATTTTGACACTGATTCTCAAACATCAACTACTTCTCCTCTGCTGTGGGACCAGATCGGGCCAGCAATTGAGACAGGTCCATTCTGGCCGTGAAGGATGATGGAAACCTAACTACAGGGTCACTGACCAGTGGTGACAGAACCAAGATTGGGAGTGGGGGGATCAGGCACATGAGATGTAAAAGGAGTGTGATCAAAATGGAATGGCTTGTGTCAGTCCTACCAATGAAGTAAATAAAGCTGGGAGATTGTGGAGGAAGAGTTCTTGTGCCTGAATGTCTTTATTTTATTTTTTATTTATTTCTTTATTTTTAACCAAGAACATGTATTGGTATATTGCACATATAATGATCACATTCATCACATTTATTTTATATCTGTACATGGTGCATCTTGGTTCCCCACCTCTTCCGCACCCCTCCCTTCTGTTCCCTCCTTCCCTATTTACAGCAGGTTTATTCATATTTTTCCATGATTTCCCTTTCCCTTTTCTTTCCTTTTTTTTCCTTCCTGCTTTTCCCTCTTCTCTCCTTCTATTCTCCTCTCCTTTGTATATTATCTTCCTTTTATGTAATATCTATTATACCTCTTTGTCTTTATTTACATTTATGGTTTCTCATATCAGAGAAACAATTCTGTGTGTACTCATGAGTGTCTGATTTATTTCACTTAATAGTGTGTTCTCAAGGAACATCCATTTACATACAAATGACTCTAGTTTATCCTTTTTTATTGTGGTGTAGTACTCCATTGTGTAGAAAAACCACATTTTTTTTTTAGCCATTCATTGGTTGTTGGGCATTTAGGCTCTTTCCAAGACTTAGCTGTTTCAAATTGTGTTGCTATAAACATGGTTGTGCATATATCCCTGTGTTATGATGATTTTAATTCTTCTGGGAAGATCCCCAGTAGGGGAATAGCTGAATCAAATGGAACCTCTAGTTGTAGTTTTTTGAGGAATCTCCATATTGATTTCCACAGTAGCTGGACCAGTCTGCATTCCCACCAACAGTGGAGGAGGTTCCTTTTTCCCCACAGCCCCGCCAGCATTTGTTATTGGTTGATTTTTTCATAAACGAGGTTCTTTTTGGAGTGAGATGGAATCTTAAGGTTGTTTTAATTTGCATCTCTCGAATGACTAGTGATGTTGAACACTTTTTCATATATTTATTTGCCATTTTTATCTCTTCATCTGAGAAATGTTTATTCATTTCAGATGCCCATTTTTGGATTGGATCTTTAAATTCAGGAGGTTTGATTTTTTTGAATGTCTTTAAAAAACTTTTCTGCCTACATTGTTCTTGATAACTAGGTTGCTCTTGATTATGTAAACCCCTGGAGAGGAGGAGCAACTTGGCTAGACAGGATCAGCAAAGAGCTACATGGCTACAGGATATGAGAAAGGAGGACACCTTATATGATTGATGTAGTTGAGTACTTTATGGTTTTTCTCTCTGTTGTGCTCTATCTTAAAGTTTATAATCTAGTTTGAGCATTTGGTTCCTTTTGAAAGGTAGTATTTCATGCCTAAAACTCAGCTCATCTCCTGCTCATGAATTCCTAACAACAAGAGTGGTCTTCTAATATTAGTTCCTCTCCTGGCCAGAAACCCACAAATATTTCCAACTGAGTGCTGAACAGTGGGTTCTTCTAACTCATACCTACACCCTGATTTAGCGGGGAGCTGCTAGAGTGGTTGTTACCCTAAGCCTTCAAGAATGAGGAATGAAAAAAGACAGGAAACCCAAAGAAAGACCTGCATAAACCTAGACTCTGCCTACTTCACCTACTCTTAGTTAACCTCCAGCTGCATCCCCTCACATTTCCTGTAAATATCCCTAAGTCCTATCTTCATGGAGGCAGATTTAGGACTTAGCTGCCTCTCGATAAGCTTCCTCTTTTATAAAACTTCAGCGATTGGTATATTGTGTGGCAGGAAGAATGGGCCTGGTTTAGTAACATTATAAAGCAAAACACTCTGGGTCCTCCCCTGATTATTTCAATGTCTGAAATAAGGCTGGAACTATTCAGCATTTAAGTGTGTGAGGCAGTGGCACCGTGAGTAAATATCATTATGCTCACTTTGCAGATGAGGACACAAAGCCTTTGGAAAGTCAAGTAACTTGCCTATGGTAATACAGCTGATAAATGATAGATCTAGTTCCTTCCGAAGTTGATATTTTTCCTACTGCCAAAAGTTTGATTAAGCTAGGCAACATAGTAAGTGCCCATCTGATTGTTGTTTGCCATCACTTTTCTACCAGTTTCTTTTCTCTCCATCCATCTGCACAATTGTGCTAGGAGTTGCTGTGTTTCTATATGACCTTGACCTGCAGCATTTGTATGGTTTAGGGCAGAGATCCAATCCCTTCTGTAATATTTCAGGTTGGGGTTTAAGAGCTGGAGATCTGCTTCTTTTTGGGTGCATGAGCTAGAGTGTATTCATCTTGGAGCGGTGGTAGCCATGTTCTGCCATGCAGACGGACAGAGGAGGTTGGTCTTCAGTAACAGGGAAGAGTGGACCAGATTCCTGGGGAGAAACAAGGAGTGATGCAGAGAGGCCTCCAGGTTCCCTACGAGCTCCCTTCAGCTGCTATTCCATTCTTGAGGCCAGCCGCATCTCTGTCTCTGAATTTTGTGGGACCCTCCAGATCTTTCCAACAAATTTCTCTTTCCACTTAAACTGGGTCAAATTGGGTTACTTCAACTGTAATCAAGAGCTATATTAATAACATCAGATTTATTGAAATAGACTGGGGCCATTCACAAAAGGGAAAGAGAAATGGTATGATATGGGAAAGGTGAGGAGCAGGGGGCCTGGAGGCCTCAGCTTGTGCAACAAGTGCAATGAGTTGGCCCCAGTCTCCTCCACATTCATGTCAGTGCTGGAGCTTCATGGTTTCAGGCAGAGACTCTAACAGGCCTCTGCTGAGCCCACTGTCCTTCTCTGTTGGTTGTGGGTCGTGTGGAATCTTTTGCAGAGCAGGCCAGGGAAGAGTTGTGGTGGCTCCATCCCAAATTCAGCGTGAGAGGTGAAGAATCGACAGAATTTGATGTGGTCCTGGATAAGGCTTCAGGGAAGCACTTGGTTTCAGCAATGGAGGTTGCAAGAGAGGAGTCTGGGAGGACACAGCCAGCTCATCAACTTGAGAAGGTCCAACCAAAGATTTGCTGCTGTCACTGATTTCCCGGGCTTCTTTCAACATTTTGCCAGGAATCACGCTTTGATTCTGATGGTGACATCGCTGCCAAATTTAAGGATGGACATTTGTTCTGATACTTTGGTTTCACAGTTATCATAATTTTTTGAACAAGGTATTTTAGCTCTTTTCACTGCACATATTTATTTTCCCAACTGTTCTCATTTGTCAGACAGAAGCTTTATGAAAGTGTCTCAGGATTTGTAATGGCTAACACATTTAAAAATGAATTTAGTTTTACAAGTCAAGCTGATACAACACAATTTCTTCAGTAAATTAAGTCCCCAGATTTGCTTTTGCCAGAATAATTTGTACCCTGAATTATTTAGCTTTTTCTGTCTGTTTCCTTTGGGCTGTTACTGGAAAAGCAGAGGGATCCTGGTCTAGTTCTCTTTTTTTCAGGGAAGGATTCATGTAACATTTTCCAGACAAATGAACATCTAAGCAAATTTAAAATATTGTCTAACTAGTTCATAATCAGAAACTGAATTTTTTCTTTCCTAGTATATATATGTATATTTTTTTTAAAAATGCCTTTCAAAGTGCAAGGCCCTGAGTTTGATCTCCAGCACCCCCTCCAAATGCCTTTCAGTACTTCTCTAGAGAGCTGTTCATATATTATAGTCAGAATGCCTGGCTTCAAAGCTGGTACTTGCCATCTGCTGGTTCCTCATCTCCAAGCTAGGGTTTCCCCATGTGTGAAAGTCATAATACTAGAAAGCCCTACCCCTAGGTTCAGGGTGTTGAGCTAACAACCAGACGAGCCTGACAAAGGTCATTCTTATTAAGTAATAGTTTTTTAAAATTTTTTTTATTTTTACGAAGAACATGTATTGGTACATTGTATACATAATGATCATAGTCAATATGGTTATTTTGTACCTGTACATGATATATCTTGGTTTTCCCCCCTCTTTCCCTCCCCTCCCTTCCATTCCCCCATGCTTCTCTATTTGCAACAGGTTCATTTACATTTTTCCATCTTTTTCCCTTTCATCTCACTTTTCTTTTAACCTTCCTTCTTTTTCCCCCTTTTCCCTATCTAGTTCTCCCCTCTTTTGAATACTTTTTTTAAAACATAATATCTATTATACCCTTTTGTCCCCATTTACACTTATGGTTTCTCATATCAGAGAAACAATTTGATATGTACTGGTAAGTGTCTGATTTATTTCACTTAAGAGTATGTTCTCAAGGTATATCCGTTTACCTACAGATGTCTCTAGTTAGTCCTTTTTTATGGCAGAGTAGTACTCCATTGTGTAGAAAAACCATATCTTCTTTAGCCATTCATTTGTTGAAGTAATAGTTATTTTGATACTTACAAAATATATGTGTATTAAATTGACATTATCTCAGAAATGTATGTGATTGATACGATACCACTGTGTCAGTTCAGGGCTTATTCCACCCTGATGAACACTGAGGACCCACTGGGGGTCGAGAACAGTTCTAGGCAAGCCACAGAAGTGTTCTCTGTTGATGTAAGAAAGGCAACTATGGAGGAACTATTGGGAAGCTTGTGGAAGCTCTGGAAGCCTGTGCTCAGAGCATCCTAGAACCAGGGTGCAGGACCATCTGTGGGAACACAGTAGCCCTTGCTGTTGGCACCGAGAACACCTCTGATGATTCTTACTGGCTGCTGCAGCAATCTCTGCTGTCGCTGCCTCTAGAAGCTTGTGTGTAGTAGCTGCTACTGCACAGCGTGTCCTCTGGGTGGATCCGTGCAGTTCCAGGTCTCTGCATTGCCAGCTGTTGCTGGCGTTTGATCAGAGGTGCCCAGGACCTGGGTCCTGTCCCCAACCCCGGGGAAGGCCAGGAAAGTGAGGAGCTGGCCGTTTACAGTGAGAAGTGGGTATTATGTCCCATATTAGTTTGCTAGAGCTGCCATGACAGAGTACCACACATTGGTAGCTTTGACAAAAGACATTTATTCTCTTCTGGTTCCGGCGGCCAGAATTTTGAGCTGGAGGAGCTGGCAGGATGTGCTCCCTCTGGAAGTGCTGAGGAGGATCTGTTTCAGGCCTCTAGGGCTTCCGGTGGGTCCTTGGCTCCAGTCTGCATACACCCCTCTCTCTGTGTGCATGCCTGTCACATTTCCACCCCCACCCTGCCCGTTTTGTGGTGGTGAGGATCAAACCCAGGGTCTTCACCTGAGCTGTATTTCTAGCCCTTTTTAATTTTTAAAAAAATTTTTGATACAGGTCTCATTAAGCCATTTATTCACCCAGTCTAGGCTTGAACCTATAATCCTCCCTCTCAGCCTCCCAGAGTGCTGGGATTACTGGCATGTAGCACAGTGCAGTACAGTGCTGGCTAAATTTGCCCTTTGATAAGGATGTCAGCTGTATTGGATTAGGGCCCACTCTACTCTAGCAAGACCTCATCTTGACTAATTATATCTGTAAGACCATATTTCCAAATAAGATCACATTCTGAGATATGGTTAGGGGTTCAGTGTATGAATTTTTGAGGGCATGCAGTTCAAGATATAATACCTCCTCAGATTCTGGAAGGGTGCCAAAAAAAGAAAAGAAAAGAAAGAAAAATACACACTCTAAGTTCAGAAAACAGAATTTCTATTGTCCATGATGCTTTATTTTTATTAGTACGTGTTTGCCTTGTGTAATGATGACATATAATGCTGTAATTCTTCTTACTTCCCTTCTCCTCCCCCTCCTTCCTGTTCCTCCATCTTGGCCCCCTTCCCAATAATTTATTATTGATGATAGTCACAGTCTTAGGTGGGCTACAGACTGTTTTCTATGAATATTAACTAGAATGACTTGAAGAAATTAAAGCTGGAAAGAATTTAAGTGACAGACCTGATAATTTCTCTATTCTAGGGGAAAAAATAGAAGGTTCAGAAAAGCTGGTGACTTATCTAAGTCGACACAGTGAAGATGACGTAGGCCATAGAGACTCCTTGTTCAGTGTTCTTCACTCTAGGACACACTGTTTCTTACGTGTTCTTTTAACAGTTGGGTTTCAGGTGAAAGCACCAGCTTCACATCTACATAAATCTGGGCTCAGTTTCTGATTTGCTAGTGGATTTTCCCCATAGGACCCGACACCCTCCTGTAAGGCTTGGGCAGCAGCCAACTGGAGGTTGGCAGGCAGCTCTTTGACCTGAGGTTGCTCGCAGGATGTGACAGACAGTCGTGGCCCTGGCAGTGGGGCAAAGGTAAATTATATGCACAGTCAGCTCATGAAGGGATGGCTAATTTTTCTTGAAAAAGAATGAGAGAGGACCCAGGAAGGATAAGGGACTGGTTTTTTCTACTGGAGATGGAAATAAATAAAACAATTTCAAAAAGAACATGTAGGAAAAAAATCTTTATACTCTGCTATCCTTTTAGAATCATGCTCCTAGC
>PVJO010028761.1:0-17678 GCA_004026905.1 Hystrix cristata
TGCAGGGACCCCATCCCTGTCCAGTTAATTCATGGCTCCTGAGTAACACCCTCACCAGGGACCCTGCCCCAGGCCAGAAGGAGGGTACTGACTCAGGTCATGGGAAAGGGACTTTGGGAAGCACAGGTGTGGGGTGCAATGCATATTTACCAGGCAGAGCTGGAATGGAAGACAGGAAAAGGCTGAGGCCCGAGTCTCTGTCAGGCTCGCTCGGATGCACAGTCTGACCTGGCCTACCTGTGGAAGCCACGAGGTGAGGTTGAGGGTTGACTGAGCCGTCCTGGTTTCACAGGAGTCCTTACAGCTTGAGTGGCACTTGGGTTCTCATGAGATGACGGTCCTCGTTCCCAAGGGGGCTACCTGGCTTCCCGCCATGGGGCTACTCCTCCCGACTTCTGGGGCGGTCTGCAAGGCTCTGCTTTCCTAGAATCTCAGGTGGGCGACTGTAGGGTTGAAGGCTTCCAGGGAAGGTTCCATGGGTCTGGAACTGGACACTGTGAACGCGGAGAGAAGCTCAGAGTCCCTGAAAACCCTGAAAATTACTTCAGTCGCCATCGTGCTGACGTCCTCAGTCTTGAAGGGCAAGGGCGACAATACAGAGTAGGTAAGTTTAGGGCTAATCGGCCATGTAATACAGACATTCCCTGGGTGGTCAGCAAGCCCATGACGGAGCAGAGTGGAGCGGGGACCTGGCCTGGAGCCAGAGGTAATAAGGGAGACAGAATTCCCTTGTCGCCTTTCTACCTTATTTTCCAGTCCTTCCTAAGGCCCTGATGAGTTTCCTCGTGTTTTGAAGGCTGGATAATATTCCACTGTGTGTATGCACTACGTTTTCTTTATCCACTCATCTGGCCCCCATCTGACTTTAAAGAAATGTTTTCTCAAAGCTTCCCAAATCTCAGGAGAGATGTAAGCATAAAGACCCAGGGAGTTCATACAATCCCAAATGAGGTCAATGTAAAAAAAATAATACTCTATCCGCCCCCCAAATAATAATAATACTCTAAGACACATTTTCCATTTTTCTCTTGGGCTTTCCGTTGGATTTCTATTTTATTTCTTTCTGACTTGTAATTGTTACATTTCTCGAATTCAAGTCTATGTCAGTTAGCTACTGCTGCATGAGAAACTACCTCAACATTTAGTGAGCCAGAACAGTAACTGTGCCCTTGGTTTATGGGTCCGTGACTGGACTGGGCTCACTTGTGCTTGCACGTGCAGCTGGGAAGTCTGAGCGCTCCATAGCAGCGGGTGGTGTAAGATGGTCCACACGTGTCCAGCTCTGGGCAGGGCACCTCAGAGAACCTCTGAGGTTGCTCCAGTGGGCTGCCTTAGGCGATCCACGTTGTAAATTCAGGGCTTCAGCCAGGACCAAGAAAGAGCAAACTCTGTTCCATCCTGTACACAGGCCATGTTCATTAATGAGCCATCGGCCAATGCACATGCCTGGCCAGTTCAGAGCTAACGTAAAGGACGATTCAAGGATCTGCTCATAGAAGGCAGGCTTCTTTGGGGCCGTTATTGTAACAATCTGTCACAATCCACCACAGAATCCTTGTCTGCTTCCTGATTAAAGTCAGAATTCTTCTCATTATATCATATTTTGATTTGTTGATTAGGTACACTAGCAAAACCCCCCTGAAAGAAAAGGATTCAAAGACAGAGGGATCCAATGGATAGTATATGTGTGATAGTGAAGATTAATTGTCACACCTGTGGGATTAGTAAGGCACACTTCTGGGTATGTCTGGCGGCTCATGGAGGTGTGGCCTTGGGTACTGTGTGTGGCCCCTGGCTCTTCCTCTCTGGTGCTGTTTCCGACCACCATGCCAGGCCCTTCACCGTGACATTCCTGCCTTGGAGCCAGCCTGCCACAGAATTAGTCCGCTGAAATGTGAACTAAACAAACCTCTCCTTTATGTTGTGGGTGTCGAGCAATTTGTCCCAGCAATGGGAAAACTGACGAATAGAATGTCCTAAGACCCAGGCTGAGAGAAAGCTATGCTAGAGAGAACAGTGGTTTGCCTCTCACCTCTACTTTTGTCCAGGTCTTTGGTTCCTGCATATCCCCAGAGCCTCAGAAGACCTGACTGTCATTCTCATCTCCCAAGACTCTCTGCCTCACCCACACCACCTCGCCTCCCCATCTAAACTACCTGCTCGCCATTACCTAGAATTTGCTTAATTGAAGATAAAGATTTTTTTCTACCTTAAGCACAAATACTATTAACATTTAAATATTTAATTCAGTTAGCCATCTAGTGTGAATGGAATCCAGTTCAGCTTAAAGGGTAACAGCAAAACATCCCCTTTAGGATGAGGGTGATGATGTAAATACAAGCACCAAGGGAGGGAGAAGCTGATATTCTTTGTCTCTGTGTCTCTGTTGCTGTCTCTCTTTCTTTCTCTCCCTTCCCCTCCCTCCCTCCCTCCCTCCCTCTCTCTCTCTCTCACACACACACACACACACACACACACACACACACACACTACTCCCAGCCACATTGGTCTCACTGTTTCCTTTGCTTGTGCACAAGATCCTGGAGCCCAGGTGAAGCACGTCCTGTACCCCCTGCAGCTTCTCCTTGGCCAAGTTGTGGTGAGATCTCCAGCTCTTTATGATCCACTCCAGTGTGAGCCTGGGAAGCCATTCTCTCTCTCATCCAGAAATACCTGGTAAAGAAATGAGAACCTATCAGAGTGTGAGCAGGGCTCTGAAAATAATGACAAATGACTCTGCAATTTCCTTTGGCCAAGACATTTACTATTTGTTATTATGGGTTAAATCATTCTCTGATTTCTTTATAAACCTTTTAAATTATGAAAGTTCAAACTTTCTTTGTGAAGAGAAATTTATCTTAAAGTAACTCCTTGTGACTGTTAATCCTGATATGTCTACTTCATTCAATTAAGAAGCACCTAGCGTGTTAGTAAAGTGACTTGTGTATGTGCTCAGTGGATTGCAGGGCTGTGATCTGGGTACTATACCTGGTGCCCAGCCTCTTCCTCCTGTCAGTGCTTCCCTGCTCTGCTCCCGGCCACCACGAGCTAAGCAGCTTTGCTCTGTCGTGCCCTTCTGCCGCTATGTTCCTGCCTCAGATCCAGCCGCCTGTGGACTGAGTCCCCCAAACCTTGGGCTACCTCGAACCTTTCTTCTTTAGATTGTGAGTGTTAGGTATTGTGTTCAGCAACAGGGAAAGCTGACTAACAGAAAATGGGTGTCGGAGAATTGGGATCTTGTCTTTGGGCGTGTGGTTTAGAAGCCTTTATTACTGGCTTATAGGAGGAGCTTAGACAGGTTTAGAGAAGTGGGTGAGAGCAGCCCTAGAATGGTGTAAACTGAGCTTGATGAGTAACTCTGGTCAGAGCTCAGAAGACCAGGATGCCGATGGGAACACAAACAGTAAAGGACAGGTTTCCTGTAGCAATGAGGACTCCACTGACAGTTGGGCTAGAGGCCATGCGTGTTATGCTCTAGCAAAAAATTTGTTTGCATTTTGCCCATTTACTGAGAGTTTGCAGGAGAATGAAACTAAGGGCAGTGGACTAATTAATCTGGCAGAGGAAACTCCAAAACAGCTTAACATTCAGGCTGTAGCATGGGTGCTGCTGACTGCTTTTAATCAAATTTGTAACAAGAATCAGGGGCAGAAAGTAGAGCAGAAAGATTTTAGAACATTTAATTTTGGCCCAGAAGGAACCATGTGTGAAGTTGTAGCCAAAGAGGTTTGACTACTAAGAGATTGCTGCCATCAAAAAGAAACCAACTTCTTTGCACAAGGTCAAGAAGAAAGATGACTTGAGGGTATCTCAGGAATCAGCAAGAAACCACCCATGGCAGGCTCAAGGGTACAAAGTGTCAACTGTTCATCTGCAAAGAGACTCCCAATGGCCCCTGCTGGAGAAAGGCCTCCCAGGGAACTCACTCTCAGAGATTCCTTTCACCATGCTCAGCCATCCAGGCACTCAGGGACTGCTGCAGCCATCGTCCGAGGAGCTGGCTACTGCGCCTGCCAACACCAGACCTTGATGTCATTCATGGACAGGCATAATGCATGAATTGTGCAGTCAGGGAGGCTTCTACCTAGGTTTCAAAGGAAGGTCTGGAAGGCGAGACAAGGAGCCACTGAGAGGGCAGTGCATGAAGCTGTGGGAATGAAACCAAAAGTACAGCGCAGGCCCCAGGAAGTTGGAGATGCCGAGAATGTGCAGTGTTAGCTGAGAAAAGCTGCAGGTCATGAGTAGAGCAAGCCCAAGGGAGAGACCTTGTAAGCTTAAACTGTGGAGGCCACAGGATGGGCCACTGATGCCCTTTAGAACTCACATTTTACCACTCTATGCCCCAGATACTGGACATGAAGCTACAGGATTTAAAGTTTGCCCTGATGGTTTTCAGTCTTTCTTTCATCAGACTCTTTTCTATCCTCCTATTTTTCCCTTTGGGAATGAGAATATTTACCCCGTATCACTGTAGCTTGGGATTATATAACTAGTTTTTTACTTTTACAGAGGTTCACAGCTAAGACTTTGCCTTGAGTCTCAGCAGAGACTTGGACTTGGGCTTTTGCAAGATGCTGGAGTGTAACACTTTGGGGAGGGATTACTGCCTTTCCAACTGTGGACTGGGCGGTCCTATTATGTTAGGCAGGATTGTGAGAAGCTGTTGTCTTTATCTGGTCACTAAGCATGGCTTAAAGGGATGTGTTTGGATGTGAAATTGACAAGAGTGGATTGTATCTATAAATTCTGATGTGTCAATTTTGTTGGATTAAGAACTGCCTCCCAGATTAGTAAAGCACGCTCCCGGGTGGGCGAGTGAGTGGCCGCTCCCCCGTTCCTCTCTGGTGCTGTTCCTCTGTTCTGATCCCTGGCTCTTGTGAATTTTACAGCTCTGCTCTGCCTCACCCTCCACCATGATAGTCTTTCCCTGGACTCAGCTGTCTATGGACTGAATCCACAAGTGAGCTAAAGTAAATCTGCTCTCCTTTAAGTTGTGATTGTTGGGTATTGTGTCAAGCAATGTGAGAGCTGACTAATACACTCCTTTATTATTTGGCATGCACAGATTTTTTTATGTAATTATAAGTACTTTCTATTTATGAGGGTAATTCATGTATATTAAAGAAATTTTGGAAAATATATGTAATTAGAAAAAAAATACCCATTGTGCCATCACCCAATCATAAACACCCCCATTAAAATTCTGGTGCCATGTTACATACTTTCTGTTCTTAAATATTTGTGCTTTTATTTTACACAATTGAAGTCATACTGCATTTACAATTTTCATAACTCTTTTTTGTATACTCAGTATTTTATTATAGTCATTTTTTACATTGCTTTACAGTATTTTAAAAGACTTTTTAAAAATAAATATTCTTTGGGAAACAAGTGGATATAATGAAATTTGTTTCTATAGATGGACACGAAAGTGTTTAAATGTCCAGAATTTTGAAAACTACATCTCCTATTACAGGAGCCACAACCCATTTTTTCCCTTTTTTGACAACCATGACATTTCAGAAGTCTGGGCCAACAGAGTGATAAAATTATCTCAGATTGTCTCTGAAGAATTTATATGTCTCTGATACAGGGACAGTCAGCAATGTCCTATCCAGGTTTTCATATACACCTCATTATCTTACATGTTGTCATATCTTATGACAACTTTCCAAGACTCCTTTCAATTCCACTCTCCAGGACAATCCACATGACAAAAGGAAAAAGAAGGGATTCCTGATTCTACCTTTCCTAAAAATTTGATCTACCCTTTGTTATTTCAAACTAGGAAGTGGCCCTGACTGTTGTCAGTGTCTGCTGTAAAATATTAGTTATAATTCAGTGGAAACAATGACAGTGATTGGTTATGGTGCCCAGTTGTGCGAAGAGGTGTCCACTCGTGGCCCTCCCGCCTCGCCGAGTTCGGTGGAGCGGGAGAAGGTGGCAAGTCTATAGTTTTCTGTGCCTCTGAGTGATTGGCCTGCCTTAGAATTAAAATTAGACCCAAATATGATTATTAATTCTATTCTTCAGCTACTAAGAATTATCTACCTGACAGAGGAATTCACATGTTTCATGTCTCTCGTTTTCTAATTCCTTCTGAAGACATTTTTCCCTACAAAGATGTTATCACTGATCTGTGGAAAGTCTTGTTTGGAATTTGCCAGCTGGGATTCTTGAGGTAGCAAGTGACCAAAAAATTGCATTCTAATTTGCTTGAGTAAAAACAAAAGAACAACAACAAAAAAGAAAGGCGAAGAGGAAAGAAGAAAAAAGGTGAGAAGGGCGGAGAAGAGGGAAACTGAGGGGCGGAAGTGGACTAATGTAGCTTGGTGGCTCGGACAACACTTTAGGACCATATCTCTTTCTCTGCCCTCCGGGTAGGATCCACCCTCAAGTCTTGCTCTTGCTGTGAGCACAAGAGCCCTACCGCAGCCTGGCCCTCAGGACTCCAGGTCAGGCACTCAAGGAAAAAGCAGAGTTCCTCCTGCCACTCGGTGCAGCCTGCGCTCTCTGGCTCTGCTCGGGTTATGTGTCCACCCGAGTCAGCACTTTGGGGAGGGTAAAGCTCCCTGCTGATCACTGGGTCCCTGGGTCCAAGCGGAGCCCCACCCAGTGTGTCTTCCCTCTTGAGTGTGTCCCTAAGCACTGCTGCGGGCTGAATCGTGTCACCCCAGATTCCTAATGTGAAATCCCAGCCCTCAGTATTTCAGACGCGATTTTATTTGAGTACTGGTCATTTGCGCAGGTAATTAAGTTCAAATGAGGTCACGTGAATGGAATCCCATCTGCTGACTGGTGTTCTGGTAAAAAGAGAGTCAGGCACAGAGGAAAATACCATGGAGACATCATAGGGACATGAGGCCCATCACCTAGCAAGGTGAGAGGCCTCGGAAGAATCAGTTCTGCAAGTCTTGGACTTCTAGCCCCCAGAATCGTGAGAAAGTAAATTTTTGTTGTTTAGGACACACAGTCTGTGATACCTTGTTGTGGCAGCCCAGGTAAACTAACACATTACCCTAGTCAGAAGTGAGCAATTTTTCTTCTGAATTTGCATTGTCATTTTTTTGCCTTTCCTACTTTCTACCTCGTGTTACAGTTTTGCCTGTATCTGTGTCTCATCTCTCTTTTCCAAGATCATAAGACCTGAGTGTAATTCGCTTTCACTCCCCCACACCTTGCACTCTTCAATTCATCAAGGATAATTGTGGGCCTACTACAAACTATGCCTTATGACATCAGGTTACAGGCATGACCCTGAAAAGTGACTGGTACAAACCACCCTGGAATGTCAGTCCTTAGAGAACGCATGATCAGCTGAAAGGCGGCTGCCAGGAACACATGGATGGACCTGAGGGGAGGGGACTGGTGCCAAGAGTGTGTCTCTCTGACTGCGGCATTTTAATCAATTTTGTGATGCTTATCTCTATAGGGCAGGAAGCTCAAGTGATGTTAACAGGTCATTATTATGATAAATTCCTGATCCTGCCTCTGAGTGGAAAAGAATTTGAGAACTTAGCATTGCCTAAATAATCAGATTCCTTCAGTAAGGATATTAACTGTGTATTTTTTCAGAACAGATTTAATACACAAGCATCCTTGGATCATAAAAGGAAAGCAGTCACATGTCATAAAACCTGCTGGGGGGACCATTGTTTGTAGCTAGCAAGAGTCCATGCACCCAGCTTCCAACAGAAGCCCTCCTTCTGTTGGGGGCTGTCCCCACTCCTGTCCCAGGCGAGGGATGGCCCGTTTCTCACTCAAAGGTGATGCATGACCAGATAAAGTCGGGGGCACATCTTCCTGGGACCTGGGACCCGGAGTTGTGTTATGAGTGCACGAAGGACACAACAGTACAGGAACAGCTGGGGCCCTGCATTCCATCCCAGTCCTCTGACAAAAGAGACCAAGTGTTTCTTGCTGACTTTGGTTCTTGATGGTCTGGTTTTCCAGCAGCCCACCAAAATCCTCCTTGGTGTGTGCGCCCTCCAGGTGGCCACAGAGCAGAATGGATCCGGAGCGGTCCGCAGCCAGTTCACTAACTGGTTTCTACAGTTAGTAAAGATTGGGACGAGGGCAGTAGGAAGAGAAATTGTTTTGCAGGGAGGGGGATACCTGAGTTCTGGTTTCAAGAAATCGGTGCTCTTGCGTGTCACACATCTTAATCCTCTTTCTGTCCCGTCTGCTCTCCTCCCTGCATCTCGGTTCCCTTTCCATTTGCAAAGCTCCGTCTCCTTGTTCAAACCACATGCCCTCCAGAGCCACTCACCTTCTGGTTAGTCCTAGCTGCTCTCCCTCAGGGAAGTGAGCTGTCTCCTGTGTGAGCTTCTCCGTGTGGGTTTGCTCCAGGTGTCCGTTTCTCTTCGCCCAAGAGCAGGGCACGCGATCCTTCTCTCCTAGGTCTGTTGGGCTTGACTGGAATGGGGAAAACTTCAAAAGCTGTTGCTCCTGGCTGTGCCAGCAACCTTGTGTTAGGAAGATGATCTATTTACTACCTCGGGGCCCCACAAGTCCTGAATCCTGACTTTCTTGGAACCCCACTCCCTAGCCCTCCAGCCATTTCCCTTTCTAATTACAGCCATCACAGCTGGCGTCTGTAGAGTTCAATTATGAAAGTTTTGATGTAGAAATAATCAAATAGTCAGCATTTATCCACATGCCCTCAGCAACACTGTTCTAAATTATTTAAGACAATAATTAAGCTACTTTTCTTAAAGATGTAGATGCCACAGCCACAGCTAACTTTGGAAAATCTCCTAGTATTCAAATACCATTTATAATAGGAATCATAGCTAACCTGGATTTTGTCTATAAAAAGTTAAAACCAAAATAACTAGAGGTAGGATACTCCATGGCATTTATCACAGAAATGCTGGTACAAGTCCAGGCAAGTTTGGGCGCTCTGGGCATTGCTTGAAATCCAGCAATGCACGAGCACCCACCTCAGCTCTATTCTGATCACATCTGACTCCAGGCCCTTTCTCTCACTTGGTCTTAATTAGAATTCACTGTATTAATAGCAAAGAAGTTGATAATCAGCAAGTTTGGCATATTGTAATTATTGACTCTGTACTAGCAGTTACTTAAGGATTATCGAGTTCGATTGTGTTCATCACAAAACATAAAACTGAAGCGAGCTTGTTCTTCTGTGCCTGGGGAAAAAATACAGAATGTGTTTAGTCTGTGTGGGAAGGATGAAGAGAAGGAGACTGCTGCTCCTGGTGGAGTGTAAATTTGCACAAACACATCAGGGAGTTATTTGGCTGTAGGTAGAATTACAAAAGAATGTGCGTGTTTTATGAACCAGTGATCCGGGGTACTGATAAGTTTTGCACGGGCCCAGAGATGTGTTCCCCGCAACCCTGAAGACTGGAGATGGCCTGCACGTCCAGGGACGGGAAGAATGAATAAACACAAGGCAGCATGCCATCCCGAGTATTTTTAAAACTGAGTCAGATTTACTCGTGCGTAATATGGATAAGTCACAAACACAATGTTAAGTGAAAAACAGCAAGTTGCAAAATGCTGTATAGAACATCTGATACCAATATTATAAATTTTATAAAACTTACAAAGCACACTGTATGTGATATGCATAATATGCATGTATATAAATGTGTATTAAGATGAATTGCAAGGCAATTCATACATTCTTTATTATTTCTCATGAGAATGAGAGGAAATAATATTGTCTGTGAAGGAAGGTGAAGACTTCAACTTTATACAGAATATATTTCATTAATTTTGCTTGATTTTTAAAATAATGTCACTTTTTAAAAATTACCAGTTCTCTGCTGTGGCCACATTGACACGGCCAGTTAACTCTCTATTTTCCGTATTTTCAAAACTAAAGCCTTCCAAAGACCACCACTGTCAATGACCCAAGATGCTGGATCTTCATTCATTCTTCATCAAGTGTGTGTCACCTACCTGATGTAAATAAGCGACATGTTACACGGAGAGGAACAAGGACATGCAGGACGTGGCCCCGCCCTCGAGGGTTTTACAGCTTCCGAATACGGGGGTCCCTGTGGGAAGCGCAGTGAGGGCGTGGGCGGGCCTTGTTGCGAAGGGGTTTTCAGCAGGCTTCTGATGCGAATTAATGTTGTCTTCATGCAGTTACGTGAAGCGGGATTTCCTGTATGAAAGCGTAACAGAAGATTAAACTGGGGAGTGACTGGTGCTTTAGAAGGGAAGGATCCCTTTTTAAAAGATGATTCATCATAGACCTCTTCCCCGAACGTGTGAAATGCGATGATACGCACAAAAAACCTATGCCAACATTTTGGGCACTATGTGCACCATGTGGAGGAAAGTCTGCTGCCACAGCAGGGGCTCCCCCGGGGGCCCTCCGGTGTGGGAAGAGTGAGCCAAGCGTGCATAGGAACCTGCCGCTGAGGACCTTTAGAGCAGCTCCACAGCCAAGGGCAGGACACAGCAGATAAGTCCCACTGATCCCGGGCTGCAACCCCGTGGAAAAGCCCTCCTTGGACAGCCCTGTGGGCAATGCCTCAGGGTGTGCCGACTGCCGCAGAGGCCTGTGGCGAGAAGGCAAGAGAGGGACGATGGTGGACAGCTATCTCCGAGACATCCAGGGGTCACAGCCACTCTGACCGGAGAGGGCTGGTGCAGTCCCTGAAGAAGGGACACAACAGAAAGCAGCCTAACCTTTGCGTGGAGAGTCGGTGAGGACAGGATCACTGGTGAAGGAAAGGGCTGAATCTCAGTGAAGCCAGGAGAGTTCCAAGATTGCTGCTTGCCGTCCGGGTGTGTTCCGGTCCTCTCGCTTCGGCCAGACTGCAAGACCTTGAGGTGGAGAGATGAGACATGTGAATCTCCCTTCGCAGTCTTGTACCTCAAAAAGTGCAGGCAATTTAAATTGCATGTGAGAACAAGGGTATTTTTGAAAGTTTTCAAAAATGAAAAAAGACTGAGAAGTGCTTTAAACTAGTACATATTAGAGATTATTTGCCTGCACAGAGATGGTCTTGTTGCTAGGCAACAGAGACATGGAGACAATGGCAGGCCAGGGAGGTGGAGGCACCCAGGAGTGCTTTGATGTGAATTCTTGTCACAGTGGGAACCATGCCGACATTCTCCCACACAATGGGGAATGGCAGAGAGATGAGCTTCCTGACCTTATTTGCCTAACATATTCAATGCTTATGGGGCACAATTCAAACTTTTGTTAATGCAGAAAGATCTGCTTGTCCTGGTGGGGATTCTTCTAACTTCCCAGCTGTACTAATGACTCTGTTAGTGGAAGGAGATGCAGGATTCTAGATGCCAGTTTGTGAGCCAGCATGGACAGAGGTGATGGCTGATGATCTTGGAAATGTGAAGATGGTCATTCTGAGTGAGATGCAAAGGCACACTCACCCCACGCCTGTCGAAGGGATGTGGTGTCACTTAAAAGTGAAATCCATTTGACATGTGATGGCAAGTGATAAAGCGATTTCCTGTCATAGCTTTTCTTATAAGAGTAGGAACACTCTTCATTTCAGGGGCCCAGACATTGTCACTGCCCAGTATGCGTGATTTCACTCTAGAACACCATAGTCTTTAGAATTTTTATTCTGTCATTCCTCTAACCAAAAAGTTGAAGAAAAGAAAAGAAGACAAGTTCTTTCCCTCTCGTCTGCCCTGAAGAGCTGTTGGGGAAAGTGAACAGAGGATGTTTTAATTGTTTTAAGTCTGAGTAAAAACAGAGAGGAAATAGCTGGAATTCACTGGGTCAGATGCCCCTGTAATGACTCATTTACAAGAAAGCCCACATCATAAGAACTGATGATATTCATTAACTGTCACGAATGTACTTATTACATGGAATTCTATTCTTACTATCCTTCAAAGATCTGAAAATTCCAAACAGAGTAGCATTTTATTACATTTATGATTCTTGAGGTTTACAGGAATGTGAAAGTATACATTTTACATGTATACATGCATCTATTACAGAACTTCATTTCAGTCCAAAAATAGCAACTACTTGGATTTCTCTTTAAGTGTAAACATCATAATGTAGAAGCCCACTCTCATTCACTTGCTCCCATTCTCATAAACTGGCCTTAGGTTATGTTAGACTCCAAAGTGATTCAAGTGGAGTTGGTTTGGAAGAGTTGGTATGGAAGAGTTGACATGGATATCCTAACCACTTAGGATCCAGTGACTAGAAAGAGCCTGTGTAGACGGCAAAAAGGAACTAAAACAACTGTACGAAACAGGTTCCTGTTGCGCCATTCATCCTACGATTTCAGGTGACTTATTTATAGATGATCATCACCTATATTCCCACTTCTACATACATCCCCCAAAGAATCAAAGCAGGGTCTCAGACAGATACTTCTACCCCAATATTCAGAGCAATATTATTCACAACCCCCAAAGGTGGAAAAAAAGCAAGTGTCCATCTATTAGCAAATATAATACAAGCATACTTCAGAAGTTACCCAGCCTTACAACGGAATAAAATTCTGATACCTGCTACAGCATGAATGAGCTTTGAAAATGTGATAAGTGAAATAATCTAAACACAAAAGGACAGCTAAAGTATGACTCTATTTCTGTGAGACACCAAGAGAGTCAATAGGAAGCAGAACAATGGTTATCAGTGGTTGGGGGGGCTTTATCGTTGAGTGAATGTGCAATTTTAGAATGAGATGATAAAATATTCTGGAGATAAATAGTGGTGGAGATGCTATAACAGTAATGTGCATGAAGCCACTGAACTGCACATCTGAAAACGGTTAAAGTTGTATATTTTATAGTATGTATATTACATACAAAGGAATACTGAAGAGGAAGAAAAATCGTTGCCTCATTCTAACTTGAACACCCTCTAAATTTTCCTTCCTGAAATTGTGCCCTTCTGCTTTTTACCTTCTGACCTCAGGTTTAAAAATATAACAGTAGCTTCACAACACACCTTAATTTAAGATCTAATAGGACACTGCAAGGTCAGGTTAGCAGTTTCCTCTCCTGGAAGTGTTATCTTCTTGAAACATTATTTATTCATCTGCTGACTTGCCAAGGCCAGCCGCACACTTGGGGCATCACAGAAACGTGGGGAGAGAAGCTGACTGCCCTGCCCTGGTCGGAGCTCGTAGGACAGATGGCCTCGTGCAGACGGCAAGTTCAAGACAAGGCGGGTGGCCCAGTCTTCATTTTGCATATAACTGAATTCCTGGGATTTGAGTTCAGTTATACCAGACCGCAGATGAACCTCAAGTTCTGTCACCAAGGAATAAATAAGAGGCCTCTCCGGAAGGAGTTAAGCAAGGAGATGGAGGAGGATCAATGGTATCACGGGCTGGGTGCGCCTAGACACTGCAGAGTACACTCCGCCTGCTGTTTGATTCTTCCACACCTATCCACTGTCCGGGTTCCTGCCATGGAATTAGCAATGGTAGCAGTTTCATTTCTTAGCCAGATGATGACACACAGGCCCCAGGTGCCTTCAGACTTTCAGACTTCCAGCCACATCTCTTAAGAAAGAACATTCTTCCCAGCTGAAGTCAGATCTGAAGATAGACTAGATGGGATAGATGAAGTGGGATG
The DNA here is from genome assembly GCA_004026905.1 of Hystrix cristata. Lineage (NCBI taxonomy): Eukaryota > Metazoa > Chordata > Mammalia > Rodentia > Hystricidae > Hystrix > Hystrix cristata. Next base: position 13,558 of record PVJO010028761.1, read on the forward strand.
GTACTCTAACTCTGTCTTCGAGTTACATCCAAGATGTAAGAGCTGAAAGCATCGCCGGACAGTGGGATTACTTTGGAGAACAGCTTGAATCATCCAAGTTAACATTAAGAATCCTAAGTTCAGTGTGGTGACTCTTTCCTACCACACATGGCCTATCTTTACTACTAATCGGCCCTGAAAGTGTCTTGCTGGATGGTGCCCCACAGCACTTGCTCCTGCGATTTACAAGCCAGTGTTGTGTCTGAGACATTGGCAACATGCATGTGCTTGAATCACAGCATGCCAAAGAGGACACGTGCTCAATAAATAGACAAAGTCTTTGGAAAGCTCAGAGGTCCCAGATGTAACATGTATGTAGTAGAAGGTAATACAAACAGAAACTATCGTTTTTGTGGAATAGATCTATAGTATGTATGTTTCGAGAGTTGTAATAGTTCAATAAATATTTGTTAATCAGACAATGTCTATTCATAAAAATGTAACAGAAAAAGATTATAAAACATGCTTGCTTTCCTTAAATTTACTACTGCTCAGCACAGAAGGAGTAACATGTATGCACCATTTTAACAATATAAAGAGGGGTAGGATTAAGTTCAATTAAGATCAATAGAACAATGCGTAGGAACTAAAATTTCCGAGGAACAGTTAATGTAAGTCCGGATGGTGGGTTTCCTGGGGAGGGAAGAACCAGAGGAGGCCCTCACCGCACACTAATGGTCAACAGCCCCACTGTGGCCGGACCAGGCCTGCGTCAGAGCAGACCTCACGTCTGTTTCCACACTGAAACCTGCCCTGTCCCTTCTCCTAGTCCCCAGTCACCAGCTAGCAAGACCTGGAGAAAACACCGTGCTTACTAGTGACTTAAATCAAGATTGCAAAGCGGCATCGGAGACAAGCGCCATTGCCATCTCTGAGGGGCTTTTAAAACTGCAGACCCTGAGTCCTGGTCCAGGCCTGAGGGTGAAGACAGCTCCCTGTGATTTTAATTCACACTTAAATTTAAGAACCAGATTGGACACAGCTGGAGAAAGAAACGGCAAAAACCTAATGTGGTCAAGAAGTAAATAAAATTTCACATAATCTTATACACAACCGAATCACTTGATATGTTTTACTTTGTCTTCTTGCTTTCAAAATGTCTCAGTGCAGTTGAGAGCGCCGTTCAAGGTCTGCGCATGCGGGTGGGAGTGCAGACGCAGGAGCATCCAGGCTGCACAGCGCCGTGGCCGGGATGCGCGTAGCTCCCGGTGTGAGGGGCTTGTGGTGTAAGTGCGTTGCTTGGCATCCTGTCCTCTCTGGTTCTTGGTGGCCGCAGTTGGCATCATGCCCTCTCTTATCGCCTTCTGAAGACAGTGGTGCCAGCCCTGGAGAGGAGAGGGCGAGGGTGAACACATTGCACTACACCAGCAAAAGATTCCCATGAAGGACTTCCGTGGCCTGTAAACGGAGCCACAAGGGAAGAGACAATGTAGCCATCAGGACAGGGGCAGACACTGTCGCAAGGACAGAATGCAGGGACGCGAACAAGAGGCTCCTCCTCCCAGAGCTCACCCAAACTGGAAGAGTTGCCGAAGGTTCCCCCGATCCCCAAGACTGCAATGGGGACGTGGACATGAGAGGACTCAGACTCCTTCCCTGGGTGCTGAAGAGCATATTATCATCTGCGATCAAGGATGCGGTAGGGGAGGGTGACATCCGGTGACACGGTCTCTACTTGTCTACTCCAGCCAGCGTGGCCCATTGGCCAAAGCCTCCCCTAACAGTGGAGTTCTTCTCTTAATATAAACGTTTTGTTATGAAAATTTTCCACTGTGTAGAAAGGTAGACAGAGCAGTATAATGAGCACCGCTGTGACAGTGTGCCCACGGCAGCAATCTCATGTGCTGGCCAGGCCTGTTTCATCCTCGCTCTCACCACCTGCCTTTTCCTGTGTGCTTTGAATCCCGTCTCGGATGTTCCATTGTTCCCTCTGGGATGATTTCTCTAACGATTTCTTCTGCTCACTGCTAGGATATAAGAATTTAGAAATGACATAACACTATGATCACATTTAAATAAACTTGAATTCCAAATAGCCCGTCAAGTGTTCAAATTTCCAGTTTTCTCATAGATATATATATATTTTTTTAACTTAGGATGCAAATAACATCTTCATGTTGCAAGCAGTTGATTTTCTTTCTTAAATTCTTTAATCTATAGATTTCTCTCATTTTATTGCAATTTTTATTGACGAAATCATTTGGCTAAATGACCAGTGCTCTTCCCACTGTCCCCCACACAGCTCCCTGGAGACCGGGTCGATGCAGGATCCGGGTAATTCTGCCCCGTGGGTCTGAGAGTCTGGTCTCTCACCAGCTCTCCGTGCCGGGGCTGCCACTGGACAGCACAGACTTGGAGTAGCCAGGCCACGGCTTCGCCCACACTCTGGGGCTCACTGGTTGTGTTTCAGTGTGGTCCTCTGGTCTGTTTCCTAAATTGCTAGTTAAGTACAGCGACTTGTGTTCTGTATGTGTGCAGCCAGGTAGACATACATAAAATGTAGTGGTTGGATGTTTCTTCCTTCGTAATACTTGTAGTGTGGCCTTTAAGGCTTAGAGCCATTCATTCAGTAGGTGATATTAAATGATGATACTTTAATTCTCTCATTTCTTATGTATTTATTACCTAGAATATTACCGTAAAGGTGAATCACTCATCCACTGGTTGATTACTTAGTGTTGGAGTTCACATACATTTCCAGGGGAAAAACTCAATTATTTCTCTTTATTTGCCAATTTTCAAAATAATGTCTGGGATGGACAACAGTTTTCACTGGCGACCGATTTGTTTTTTACTAATACTTGGCAGGTGGTGAGTGTTGTAGTTGCTGCCGTCCTAAATGCATTTGGATCCTGAGCATATTTCACGCGTCTCTATGCATTTCAGTTACTTCCTCTGCAAGGCTCTTCGGGTTGGCCTCAGATTCCTTGTAACACAGCACCATGGTCTTTGAGCACATTCTCTTTCATGTGACAAGATGTTCCAGGTTCAACTTGCAGGTTATATTTCCGGACCCAGATCTGCAAGCAGCCATTTCTACAAAGATCATTGTTTCTTGTGGTGGAAACACATATTCAAAGATGCTAATCTGGGTGCTGTGGTGCTCCCTGCCATCAGGCTGATACAAGGGAAGCATTTTAGTCCCGTAAACATGTTCTTCCACATCTTTCACTGGAATGTGTGCAGTATGTATATAGATTCTAGAAGGATCATGTACTATTGTTGCCTTGCTCTCGAAATGCTTCTTTTCTTCTGAGCATAATTTACAGATAATAGAAATATCTCTTATTTGTTTATTAAATGTACCATATAAGCAAAAAGCACCATTCTTAGAATAATGGATGCTTTATAATAAAAAAAAGACCAGACCTTGGAAAAATGTCTTAACTTCTAAATCCAATTTGATGATCTGAAAAATACCTTCCTCATGTGGCTATTAATAACAAAGCTGTCATTTACCAATTATTTACTGGAAGCCAGACATTTTCTATACTTCTTTTTACTTAATCTTTATAGCAACATTTTCAAGTAAGTGGTGTTCACCTCCTTTTATAAATGAGCAGCTTTCCCGAGGTGACCCAGCAGATAAGTAGCAGTTGGTGCCGTCTCTCGGGATCCGAGCTTTAACCGAGAGCTGTAGGTGCCAGTTACCTGGGAGGACGCGTGGATGGTGCTGCGGGCCTGACCGCTGGCAGAAGCAGCCTTGGTGGGTTTCCACTTGGCACAATGAGGGGGGACGTGGGGGCTGGGTGGGGAGAGCAGACGGCCAGCTTTCCGCTCCGCCGGGCATCTGGCTGTCGATGCACCGTGCCATTCCTGTCCCGTGTCAGGTCACCTGTGTGTCCACCTTGGCAGCCGCACTCAGGCGGAGCTCGAGGTCAGCCCTCCGGAGCGCAGGCCGGCCCTGCTGTCGCCCAGTCTTCTGAACGCGCCCGGCGAGTGGCAGGCGTCAGAGGCAAGCTCGCCTTGGCCTCTTCCCCTTACATTGTGTGCCGTTAGCTGCTACATGGCCTTTTGTTCAAAGTGAAAGTCACAGAACTGACACTCATCTGCTAATGTCAGGAGGCATCAGAGCCAGGTAT
>PVJO010028762.1:0-17684 GCA_004026905.1 Hystrix cristata
ATGGTAAAGTGTAGTTACACTTATTGCAAATAGGGAGGGGTGGGTGAATGGAAGGGAGGGGAGGGGAAGGGGGGAAGAAGGGGGAAAACCAAGATGTATCATGTACAGGTACAAAATAACCATGTTGATTATGATCATTATGTATGCAATGTACCAATACATGTTCTTGGTAAAAAATAATAAAAAAATTAAAAAAAAATGAATCTTAAAAAAATGGAAGAAAACTCTGAACTTATTATTAACCTACACAGTACTAAACTAGAGTATTTTTACAAACTCTAATTAGTGATTATTTCTTATTTCTGTTTTGCCATATAGGAGACCAGAGCTAAATTCCAGATTTAGAAATAGTTGGGAAGTTAATTTCTATCAATTTTTTTAAAAGTTCCTGAATTCTATAAGAAAATTGCTGCCGTAGCTTTTCAAATACAGTGGTAGAGGCATGACCACAAAGAACAGGACACAAAACTCACTGAGATTTCAATCTATCCGTATATGTTATAAAACAATGTTTTTCAGGCATGGTAGTGTATACCTATAACCTCAGCACTTTGACAGGCTGAGGCAGGAAGATCAAAAGTTCAGGCCCAACTTGGGTAACTTAGTGAAACCCTGTCTCAAAAATAAACAGCTGGCAATATAGCTTAATGCAAAGGCCCTGAGTTCAATCCCTAGTATCAGAAAAAAAGAGATAGCTTTTTTTTTTTTTTGCTTATACTAACCATAACTCAAATAACAAAATGCAATCAGAACAGGTATTCAATGTTACCAACGCTCAAAACAAGTTTAGAATTTCAACTGTATTAAACATGCATATGCACACATCCAACTTATGTAATCACTTCATCATCATGTTTTCTCTAATATTATGAATCCAATTTATGCACAGTGTGATTGTTCACCCTGTTTACCAAATAACAGCAACTGTACCATTCCAAGTTAGGAAACAAAAACACTGAAAATCACCAAAAGGCTGGCAAGGCTGGAGATCAGGCTTTGTAGTTTCAAGCACACTAGTAGAAAAGTCTGATGGTGTTTGGTGTTGGAAGGACCCTTTGTGGTCTCAGCTATAAGGAGTTTAAAAAAAAAAATAAACAATATACATTTTAAACTACTCCTCATTATGCTTGCAAAGGCAAGCCATTTCTACAATCTGACTCCATAACCTGTCTTCAAGAAACATCAGCACCATCCAGCATGGGTCCAAGCCTTACCCCAGGCACATCCCAAACACCAGACACAGAACGGTTTCTCTTCTTCCAAACACAGCTACAGAGTGGTTGGCTTTCTCTGTTATTTTCCCTTCTCTATGTTTCTGCAAGTAACAACAGATACTACTCCAGCTTACCAAGAAAGTTATGGAGTCATCTGTCCAATTCTACCTACAATTTTTATTATTTAAAAATGTTAGAATCAACCTCACATCCATTATGATGGCTACTACTTTTTAAAATAATACTAAGTGTTGACAAGGATGTGAAGAAATTGGAATCTCTGAGCACTGTTCTTGGGAATGTAAAATGGTAGAATAGAGAGGTTCCTCAAAAAATTAAAACTGACTACCATGTGCCCCATTAATCCTACTTCTGGGTATCCAGCCAAAAGGATTGAAAACATGCCTGGAAGAGGTATCCGCACATCTATGTTCACAATAGCCAAAAAGGAGAAGCAACCAAAGTATCCAATTACAGATGAAAAAATGAAATGTGGTGTACACACGCAATGGTGTACTTAGCAAGTAAATTCTAACACATGCTACAATATAGGTGAACCTTGAGGATATACTGATAAGTGAAATAAACTAGTTACAAAAAGACAAATATGACCCAACTCCATGTATATGAGGTATCTAAAAAAGACAAATTCATAGGGACAGAAAGTAGAATGGTGCTCAGCACTGGATAGAATGAGAGGGAAAATGAAAGTAGTTTAATGGACAGAGAACTTCAGATTTTCAGATGAAAATTCTGGAGATCTGTTCATAAAAATACAAGGCACTTAATACTAATAAACTGCACACTTAAAAACCAGTAAATCTCTAGTTTGTACTTTTTCTGTTTATTTTTATCACAATTTTAAAAACTTAATGTTAAGGCCATTTTAAATGACTACATTTTATTTATATTGTACAACAAGCCTACACATGTTATAATGTCTAATTTCATAGATGGGGGGGAAACTTTGAAGGTTAGGAACAAGCCTAGAGAAGAGGCAAGGGAAAGACGATAACCAGTCACTGACTAAACACTCAATGTTGGGCCAGCATGGTACAAGGGCCTCCGTGTATGTGGAGGTTTTTTTTGTTTTTTGTTTTTTGGGGTTTTTTTGGAGGGGAGGGTGATAGAGATTGAAGTCAGGGCCTTGCACTTGCTAGGCAAACACTTTACCACTTGAGCTAAATCCCCAGTCCCCACGTGTGTGGTTTTTAAAACGATTTATCCCCTAATAAAGTTTGAGATAATTACTAATATCACATTTCAAGAAAGAGAAAACTGAAGGTTACAAAGGAAAGGTCTCATGACACAGTCAGACTTCATGAAAGTAAAAAGTCATGCAATACCGAAGTTCAAATCATTTCACCTTCCCACCAACTGGAAGTTGAAAGGTGGCTGAATTCAAGTATTCCCTGAGTCCCAAGCCCAGCCATACATGAGATGTATGACCTTAGGCACTTTTATTCTAAACCTTGCTATAACTTACTTTTTTCATTAGTTAAATTAAAGCTGGCACCTACCTTTCACAGCATAGTGAGAATTAAGTAACACAATCGACATAAAGAACTCTGAGAGTACCTAGCCAAGACCTAATAAAGGTTCCAGTCATTCTAAATGCACTGCTGTATATATCCTCTGTGCTTATACAGCAAACTAGGCATTAGGGTCATCAAATCCAGCACAACAGAGTCACAGCGCCTAAACAGAAGCCCACCAGAACAAAAGCTCTTACTAGAGTTTCTTGAAGATTAGTCTAACAAACCTCCAATGAATCTCCTTTAAGGTTTAAAGTAGTTTGAGGCTTAAATGGTTTATAGGTTTATTTATAATACTGAGAAAATGGAAACAGTCTGCAGGTTCAATAGGAAGGGGATGGATAAGGCTTAGAACACCAAAACAAGTGACTATACAAGCATTAAAAAGTAATGTTTTCTAAATATTTGTCCCTGACCTTGGGAAATACTCATTAAAGAAAAAAAACATATAATAGGAAAAGAACAAGGTACTGCCCAGTCCTAGAATGCAAGGATTTTCAAGATGAACTTTCAAGTGATTTTTTTAAAAAGACAGAAGAGTGTGATACGTGTTAGTGTAAAGCAAAGAAAACAACATCTACCTGCCCTCTCTCTTGCATACACAAAGAACACTTGTAGGTCATTACACAGACAATTAGGAGCAGCAATTCCATCTAGAGAGAACTGGGTATAAATAAAATTGCTTAGCCTGGTACAGTGGTGCTCCCCAGTAATCCCAGCTACTCAGGAGGTTGAGACAAGAAGGTTGTAAATTCCAGGCTAATTTAGCCAAGACTCTGTGCCAAAATAAAAAAGGGCTGGGTAGCACCTCAGTGGCAGAGCACTGGTCCGGCAAATGTGAGGCCCTGGGTTCATTCATTCTAGTAGCTTGTTCCCAAATAGTCAGTCATGGTAGGTAGCTCATGCCTATAATCCCAGCTACTGTGGAGGCTGAAGCAGGAGGATCACTAGTTGGAGGTTAGTATAGGCAACTGCAATTTAGTGAGACCCTAGTGTCAAAATAAAAAAGGGCTAGAAATATAGCTCAGTGGCAGAGGGTCCTTAGGTTCTATACACTTACTACCAAAACAACAAACAAAGAAAAAAATGAAAAGAAAATAGGGTTAAGAGGGGGAGATTTATGGGTGAATGCATACCCATTTAAATTCCGTACCATGTATTTTCTGTTCAAAATAATAAATGAACACAAAAAGCAACCGTGTTAAAAGAAACAATATTGGGGTTGGGGATTTAGCTCAGTGGTACAGCACTTGCCTAGCAACCATAAGGCCCTGAGTTTGATCTCCAGTACCCCCACCCCTGCAAAAATTAAGTTCTCAGTATTTAGAAATGAAACAATACCCTTGTAAATAATATGTAGGTCAAATAACGAATGTAAAACATTTAGAGCAGAATAATGGTAATACCAAAATCTTTAGGATGCACCTGAATGAGTAGCTGAGGGAAGATAACTTTAAGAGCTTACATAATAAAAAGGAAAAACCATCAACTTCCTATGTTTCTACTTTAAGGAGCCAGAAACACAGAAGCAAATTACCAAAGTCATCAGAAGTAAAGACAGAAATAGGAATCATACTGTGCACTGGGGCATTGGGCAAAAGGAAAAATGAGTAACACCAGTCCTGTCTTTATTTAAAATTTTGGTATCTTGTTCATTATGAATTGCTTCCATTAATTTATTTTAAAAAATAAGGCATCAAACTATCATTCATCTTGATTACTGAGATTTCCGGTGATGCCTCAGGTTTTGTGTCCAAGACAAATGCCTCACTGTAGTCCAGCCCTCCCCAAACATATCCACTTCAACATTCCACTCTCGCTCACTGGCCCCATCCTCCTCAAATTCATGACCCCCGACACCCAGGGCATATCACCTTTGTTAGGGTGTACTATAAAACTAGAGACATTTCTGTCTAAAACATTTTAAATACACTCAATTTAAAAATTCCATTCTGAAACAATAAAGATATTTAAAATTTATTTTTTCAAGGACCAGAATACTTCAGTAACTTAAAATGTCCAAATCTTACCTACTTTAGTTGAAACAATTACAGTATATTTTTCAACAGCAGACCAGTGAACTCCTAAATTCGTAAATGTTTGAACTCACAAGCTGTAAAAATTTGCTAGCACAATTAGTGCTTGATTATATACATTTACATTTCCTGTGATACAGGAGAAATTGTACATTTATTCCCTTGTATCTTGCCCAAGTATCCTAACTAATAGCAGCAAAGACTCAAATCCAACAGCCACAATGAACCTCATCAGGACCCAACAAATAAATGACAGAGGGGAGGATTAGTAAATGACTCACTTGTTAGAGTCCTCTTTCCCCCACACTTCCCTATACCTTTTAAATCAGGAATTCATTGCTAATAACTGTAATGAAAAATACTTGAGATATCTGAATCTAAGATAGATGCAACATCTGGCAATAGAACAGCATTTCCTCCAGAAAAATTAGAAAAGTGAATAAAATACAAAAATCATCTGCTAGAAGACAGCAGAAATCTGCCAAGACAGTGAAAACAGGAGGTGCTAGATTTCAAAGGACGAAGAACCACAGAATCTTTTATCTTTTGCAGCTACTTTTATCTGTGCTATTTTATTTGCAAATTCTAAGAACTAGGTAGGAGGAGGCTGAGAATCTGGGCTCCATATCTATTGCTGCCAAAAAACAGAAAAATCAGTAAGGATTTCGTCAAACTAAATCCTAAAAGCAAATGTACAATATTTATTGCCAAATGTTACTCAGCAATAAAAAGGAAGTATGGACACCTTAAAAACATTCTGGTAAATCTTAAGAAGCCAGGCACAAAAGACCAAATGAAATGGTCCCAAACAGGCAAATCTATAATACACAGAAAGTAAATTAGTGGTTTTTTGGGACTGGGCCTTTGAGTAATGGAGAGTGACTGCTAGTGGACAGTTTCTTTTTGGAGTGATGGGAAGGTTCCAAAACTGATGCTGACAACTATACATCTGAAGATGAATTATATAGTATGTGAACTATAGTCCAATTTTTTAAAAAATTAAATCTGGTTTTGGGGTGCCACCTGGTGGTAGGAGACTTGCCTAGACTATTCAAGCCCCTGGGTTTGATCTTCAGCAAAAAAATAAAAAAAGAATAAATTTGAAAACTGAAAAGCAAAGCCTCTAAAAAAGCAATGAGTGGAGAAAATCTTACAAAGATTAAGGTTCCCGATAAAAGGAAGAAAAAGGTAATATAAATAAGTTAGAGCTAAAGAAAGAAATACACACACACACACACCTCCACACACACATATACTGTATGTACACATACATGTATATATATGACAAAACCACCAGCAGGTATATGGAAACAAGTTTCTAGAAAAATCAACCAAGAAAAAGAAAGAAAAGCCCTAAAAGAACTATAAATACTACTGAAAATAAATTACAAATCTAACAACTTTTTGTTCCAGTCTTATTTAAAATTATAAGCTTGCTGGGCATGGCTGCACACACCTGTAATCCCAACACCCAGGAGGCTGAGGCAGGAGGATTGCTGTGAGTTTGAGGATAGCCTGGGCTACATAGTGAGTTCAAGGCCTGCCTGAAATGCACAGGGAGAGCCTGTCTCAAAAAAACTCAATAAATAGGGTTTGAGGATTTAGCTCAGTGGTAGATAGAGTGCTTGCCTAGCAAGCACAAGGCCCTGAATTCAATCCCTAGCACCAAAAACAAAACAAAACAAAACAAAACAAAACAAAACAAAACACCCATACATAAAGAAGCTGAAAAGATAGCCCCGTTTTTCCCCCTCAAAAAACCTAATCTTCAGGAAGGTTTTCCCAAATTGGTAATCGGTAAATACTTCCAGTTGCTAATGCAAACCCCTGGCATCATCCTAGATTACTTTTTTTCAGATCCCTGCAACCACTCCATAAACAAATCATGTCAGTCCTACAGCCAACATATATCTGGAATCTACATATGCCACCAAATGCACTGCCACCACTCTGGTGGAACACCTCACACTTCCCTTCTGGAACAGCTAGGACAGTCACATAGTTCACTACTTTACCGTAACACCATACCTCTGCCCTTTCAGAACCCAACCACAAGGACAAACCTTGGACGACTGAGGCATTCCTCTGCACAAGGTCCTCTGATGGCTTCCATCTCAGAACAAAGGCCCAAAACATTATAACATCCCCAAACTCCCTAAGAGTTCTGGAACCACCCATGGGAAAGAAATCTCCCCAACTTCACTGCTACACAGGCTCCAAGTTTTAAACACAGCATTTATCACTCCTGATTTTGCAAAGTCAGCTACAATACTTGTGAAATTTTCTAACCATCTGTTACAGACTTATCTTTTCTGCATGTAAAGTTCACTTCTAAAAACAACTCTGTCTCTAGCAAGATGTTTCCTTTTCTAGTGGTTTTTGATAATTACTTGTATTGCGACCCTCAACCAAATACTAACAGATAATAAAGTCTTCTTTGGAAAAAATGTCTGCAGCAGTTAATTATTCCTTCCAAAGTCAAAGTGCTGGGCTTGGGGTATAACTCAGAGGCATGCCCAAGGCCCTGGGTTCAGTTCTCAGCGCTGTGCAGGGAGGAAGGACACGGTGTTTAATATGTCCAACATTTAAAATAAGTTACTTGTAATACTGAGCACCTTTGTTCCCTAAAGTTAAGAAAATTTTATTCAAATAGTTTCTCAGCTTCTACTGTGACCTTCAACAAACTGGCCTCCTCTCCTTAAGTACTATCTATATAAAAGGTATATCTTACATACAAGGAATTAGAGAGTAAAAAAAAAATCATGTACATAAGTGGACTATGTTGTCCATGCTCCCCTCAAACTCCTGGGCTGTGATCCTCCCAAATAGCTGGGACTACAGCATGCACAACCATATCCAGGTCAAATTCATTTATGTGGTGTAAAGAAGTAGCATTGAAATTACAGTGTAAGAAATAACATATACTCACAAATCAGTAATCAATCGTAAATTAAGGATGTATGATCACAACTGTTTTGTTGTTGTTGTTTGCTTGTTCAGTTTTCTGAGACAAGGTCTCACTCTAGTTCAGTCTGGCCTTGAACTCACTATGTAGCCCAGGCTGGCCTCAAAATCATGGCACTCCTCCTGCCTCAGCCTCCTGAGTGCTGAGATTACAGGTGTATACCACCATGCCCAGTTCATTTTTTTTGCATAATTGTTAAACATGTATAGCCAACCAGAACTGTAAGACCAATAAATAGACAGGTAGAAATAGTTTTTAAGCAAACATAAATGCTTATTTACTTTATTTCTGTTATACAAAAAGTCCCTAAGCAGAACCAAAATAGTGATGAAAAAAACAACACTTTTCACCCACAAAATGTCCCAGAAGACTTCTCTGAGACATGGTATAGCATGGGCCACTCCAGAAAAGAAAAATTACTTCACATTAGCATTCAAGAAATCAAGTATTGGGATAACAATTTACCAAAGGCAGAGGTGAAGTACGCATGCCTCATTATAATGTACCCTGATGGATTCTTAAAGAGGAACAAGCAACACCAAGGCTGAGATGCATCCATGGCTCTCTGGAACTGTCCACTACAGGCAAGCCTCTCACTACAGGCAAGCCTCTCACTACATGCAAGCCTCTCACAAGAAAGCTACCTCACCTGCTTCTACAGGGGGTCACCCTATACTGGAAATAGGATGACTAGGAGGGGCTTAAAGGTGAGACCCAGCTGCAGCCTAGGTTCCAAATATCTGAGATTCACTCCATTATTTGAAGCCAAAAAATTAAAGTTGTTTTTTTTCTTTAACGTGCTGACCATGTAATCTTAATTCTCAATACATCCTCCTAGCAGGTTGAATTCAACTCTTTCCCAGGGGTGGAGTGGGGTGGGGTGGGGTGCTGGGGACTGAACTCCGGGCCTTGCGCTTGCTAGGCAAGCACTCTACCTAGCAAGCACTCTACCACTGAGCTAAATCCCCAACCCCTCAACTCTTTTTTCTTTTTTTGAACTAAGAATCAATTGTGGAGAAACTGGGAGCAGGGTCGATAAGTATTGTAATTTCTTATACATCTATATCATTACCTGAAGCAGTAAAGAGAAGCAAGCAGAGATAAAGAACATCATATCTTAAATTCTTAGCAATGTACTGAGCAGTCACAGAGCCTACAAAGGGGTGAAAAGTAAAACAAGGGAGGATTGCCATATAAAAAGAGACTTCAACTCAAAACAAACAACTTGTGGGGCACATTATCATATGGGATACTAATGTGGTAGCTTTCCTGCCTCACTGCATCTATCCAATGCTGTTATAACTTGGCAGGTCCATCTTTAGCTGATCTGTGACAGATCAAATCTTGATTCACCTCAAGAACAATCTGCAACTAACTTTCAAACAAATCTTTTCACATGGACAACAGCAAATTTTTAAAAAGCACCTCGGAATGTGTGACAGCACACAATCTATGGCAGACCTTTAGGCACTATGCTTTTAAGAATGGCAAGATTCTAAGATGAAACATTATATAAACCTTCAATTTAAGTCCCATAACAGTTTCAAATCTAGAAATTACTTTTATTGGCAGCTCATCAATCCAGTATGATAGAGGATATTCTAAGCAACTTTTTTTTTTTTAATTTCATAGATAACCTTTTGGGGGAAAAACTTCTTCCAGTTAAATAAAGCTATCATAATGGATAAAATTCTTTGGAATGTGATCTTTCCATTCACCTTAATGGCTAAGAGAGTATTTCATTCAAAGACAGGAAAACTAAATATCAAAAGCATCTAAAGAGAATTAATACCAACAACTAAAAACATTCAGATTCTGATCCTACCAAGAAAACAAAACCAAACCACAAGAATTACAAAATAGAGAAGAGTAGCTCCATAAGAGTTACTTAAAATATATACACATGTGTTTCATTTGTACATTTTAAAAAAACATCTATTTTTTAAAATGAATGTTAGGGGCAAGAAACTGCAAAAATCCTTAAAGGTACTTAAACTTTCTATAAATACATATATATATATATTCTCTATAAATGTGTGTGTGTGTTGTTGCAGTTGTTGTTTTTAAAACAGGGTTTCACTATGTAGCTCGGAGTGGTCTTGAACGCACTATGTAGCCCAGGCTGGCCTTGAACTTGCAGCAATCCTCCTGCCTCAGCCTCCCAAGTGCTGGGATTATACACATGGACCACCATGCCTGGCTCTGATTACTGTACACTTTTACATTTACTTTCTGGGGAAATTATCATATACTTCAGCTATAATTTTACATATTTCCACACTTCATTTTGCTGAAAACAAAGCCATGACATGAATATCTCTATTTAAAATGCACTTAAATTAAATGATATTTATTTTTATGCCATGTCTATATATGATATACAGTAATTACAAGTGGTAATCATATATACATGATATACAGCAATTACAAGTGGCTTAAAGCACATCCTTTTCATTTATACTTGGGAATTACTGCTTAACGACCACCTTTGAGTATAAGAATTTGCTAATATGTATTTCCTGAGTGTTTTATGGAAATTAAACATTATGTTTAAATGACAGAAATTTGAATTAATCTAACAAGAATAAGAATGAAAACAAAACTAACAGCATGACTGTCTGAAGGTTTCATGTAAAATGTAACTACATATTCCCAGTCCTGTTGTTATACTGCATCTTTCCAGATACGATCACAAAGGCACAATCGATATTTACTATAATCTTTCCACACAGAACTTGACTGGAAATATTTCTTCTACAGAAAACTGTTCAGTACAAATTTAATTCTTAACATTCTCAAATTTAGTCATCTCGATCTCATTCTAACAATTACTATCTAAGAAGACAGTATGACCTCCTCCTTAAGTGTATACCTACCACAATCTAAAGTAAATCCAAGGTAACTTCCTATCCCTCACGCAGTGAGACATGGAAAACAGACTGCACTGCTGACGAACCTATCAGCTCCAACAAAGCAAACATCTCTCCCCTGCCATTTAAGTAAATGCCCGGCAACTGCTACCATACGCCCCCAAAACAGTCATATTTGATTACTGCGTAAATGCCATGCAAACATTTGACCATGCTTTTCTTTTTTAATTCCCTCTTCTCAACAGAATCCACTTGTGAACTGACTCCATTTTTATGACCAGAGAGAGCACTGTTTCTGCATAAAAAGCTACACACTACTTTCTTCCTCTTCCACATCATCTTCCTTGAACAAAAGCAAAGCAGGGGAAGGGAGTGACTGGGAGCCAACAGGAAGAACACGTGTCTTCAACAGGCTCAACAGCCTCTCGGATGCACACGCCTTTCACAGAAAAGTGCCTTTATTGCCCAATAAATAAAAGTACATTCTAACCTTTATGCTAACCATGTAAAGTTAGACCCAAAAGAACCACAATTTTTATTTCTTAAACTTTTTATGTGTTCACTAAATCAAAAATTTTCAAGAAATTTTGCATAAAATTCACAACAATAAAATTTAGTATATAAGATTAATCATCATGTACAGGTACAAAATAACCATGTTGATTATGATCATTATGTATGCAATGTACCAATACATGTTCTTGGTAAAAAATAATAAAAAAATTAAAAAAAAAAAGATTAATCAGTTTTCCAAATATATCACTGCTACTGATCTCTGTACTATACAGTAAGACTCAGCTCTGTGTACACTCCAAATTCAATTGCAATACTGACCAAGTCTCAGTAGCTATATTATTAATTTAAGTACAGTTTTACCATATTATTCTCCAGGAAGTTCAGAAACAGCAAACAGTTTGCCTTCAAAAAGCACTGACCTACAGATATCCACTTCAGCCATAAATAACTGGTGGGTACAGGAAATGCCCTCTCACAATAAACAACTAGAGTAATGGACAAGATACCCAGAACTACTTTCTTCAGACCTTGAGACACAGCTCATGTGGGACTGTGATGCCCTGAAGAAGGAAACCACCAAAGGAGCCTAACAGCTCCTCACTTTCTGGTGGGAAGCAGTCTGAGCACAGCAGGTTCCGTAGGTAGGATGGGTGAAAATCTGAATTTTTAGAATCTGAAAGAGCTGAAATTTGAATGGCACAATATCTGAGATTAAAAAGTTGCACAGAAAATAAGTTTCAGAAATCTGTAGAAAGAGTCAGAAGACAATGCTTTAGTGTGGTCAGAGAAAAAAGTAATCTAGAGCTTTAAAACCAACAAAACTTCTTTCAAAAAGAAGCTGTTGGGGTTGGGAATTTAGCTCAGTGGTAGAGCTCTTGCTAGCAAGCGCAAGGCCCTGAGTTCAATCCCTAGCACAAAAAAAAAAAGAAAAAAGAAAAAAAAAGACGTTTATGAAGACTAGACAAACAAGACACGATGGACTCAATGAAATACTACACAGCAATAAAGAGTAACAAGTTACATGTATACAAAATAGCATGGACAACACTGTTAAGTCATCTCAATCATACATACCGTATAACTCTAATGACATGTTACAACAGTAAAACTGACCTGAGGTAGAAAAGAAACAGTCCTTTTCTAGGTTGAGGAGCTGAAGAGAATGAGCATGAAAGAACTTTCCAGGGAAATGATGATGTTCAATACTTTGACAAGTGCTTCAATTACCAGGGTATAAATATCTGTCACAATTCAGTGACTCGTATTTGAATTGTGTGTATCTAGCATTAACAATTTTATATTAGGAGGAAAAACAATACAAGAGAGTGGACTCTGGTAATAATAGTATGCCAAAGAACTTAGGGTAAAATGAACTGATTATCTTCAGTTTACCTTGAAATGCACCATTAAGAAAAAAAAAAAAAAAAGATGGGGGGTTGCAAATGTAGCTCAGTAGTAAAGCACTTGCCTTGCAAGCGCGAGGCCCTGAGAGCAATCCTCAGCATACACACACATACACACATACACGCGCGCGCACACACACACACACACACACACACACACACACACACGATGGATTACTGTACAAAGTGATGCTGAATAAAATGGATGTACATGTGTTAAGAATAGTGTCGTATTATAAGTAAGATCTAGTGGGTGGTTATATGGCCATTAAGGGTAAATTCTTGCAATTTTGCTGTATGTTCGAATTTTGTTTTTTGTACAGAACAGGGCTAATAAATGAGAAGATATGGTAGTGTTTGAAAATCACCATTCCACAACCACCTGTTTCAAACCAAAATCACAGTGAGTGGCCACACCATGCTATTAGTTTCCAAGTCTGAAAAGTCACAGTGCCTGTGACCTATAGATTTCCCAAAAAATTACTCATTAATTATAAAGAATAAATATTAATTTATTCATTAGAAGAAAACAATAAACATCTAAGTAACTTTCAAAATTTCAAGTGTATCAAAATCACCTTAAGGGCCTGCTAAAAAAACACAGCCCCACACTGCAAGTCAGGACAGAGCTCAAATAGCTGACAAGTCTTAACAAATTCCTAGGTGAAGATGGTAGTCCAGGGACCACACCTGGACCAGACCTAGGTCATCAGAATTAACATATAGTAGAACCAATAAAAGAGCACAGCTCCATCATGTGCCATCCTGATCCAGTGTCTTGAGACAGACAGTACTGTTTCTGGGACAGTTCTGACAAAAAAAACCCCACATATCCTCCATCCAATTATCAAAAAATATCATACAAACCCAAAATGAAGGACAACCTTCAAAACGACTAATTTATATTCTTCACAAATAGTAACGCAGAGCCGCACATGGTAGCACACACCTATAATCCCAGCATCCTGGGAGGCTGAGGCAGGAGAATTTCAAGTTCAAGCTCAACATGGGCAATTTAGCAATTTAGTAAGACCCTGGCTCAAAATAAAATATTTTATAAAGGGTTGAGGTTGTAGTTCAGTGTGTGAAGGCCCTAGGTTTAATTCACAGTACTGCAAACAAAACAAGCCATGAAAGAAAAAGGTAGAAACATATATCTAGACTGAAAATACTAATGAGATATGACTAAATACTATGTGTGATTCTGGATAGGTCCCTGTATCAAGGGAAAGAACTCCTGTAAGGGACATTAACATTGCCAAAATATGAACTTAGACCATATGCTAAATAACAGCACGTGGCAACTTCCAACTTTATAAATCTGATCATACATTACCACACTGGTGGTATAAAACCATCACTGCTCCCAGGAAACACTGGTACATGCATAACTATCCCACTGGGCAGCTTTTTATTAATTTTATTAGTAAAAAGGCCAACGGAAGTAATGAGAGTCATTGTACCACCACTGGTACAAGCCACCAAACCAGTGGTTCAAGCCAGTGGGAATGTGTTAAATTGCAGGTGTCAAATACTTTGACCACAGCAACAAGAAAGCTGACCAATATAAGCTGCATATTAAAAATGGAAAGTAAATTACTAAGAACCCTGAGTCATCCAGAAAAAATTAAAGTGAGTTTAGCATCTTTTAATACTTTTTGTTTAAGGCTTGGTAAATATTATTTTTTAAAAAATATGGGAAAATAAGCATGGTTAAATTTTTTTTAATTTTATGTTCTACCTCTATTTTTGTGCTATTGTACATATGTAAATTTTCAATGTAACAGTTCACGATGCAAACTTTTAGAAAACATGTTAAATGGCAATTAAACTTAACATATGTAGTACAACATATATAATTCAAATGGAATGAAGAATTATACCAAGTTCATGCAAATGCAGGCAAAGACAGCTGCAGTATGATGGCCACCTGGCTAAAGCAACTGAAAATGTTATCTATTGCAAGAAACACACCAGCATTGTTAAGCCTTCAGTTGCTAGTGAAAAATACATAGAGTGAGATTTCAAATTCAAAGCCAGCCTGGGCAATTTAGCAAGATCCTGTCTCAAAATATAAATTAAATACATACATACATACATACATACATACATAACTGGACAAGCTAGAGATTTAGCTCAGTGGTAAAGCACTCGCCTCTCATGAACAAGACCCTGGGCTTAATTCCTAGTGCCACCAAAAAAAAAAAGTTAAAAGTAGATCAACCCATAATCTCTCATCTGTTCCCAAATACCAACTGTCAAGGACAGTATCAGCAGATATTCATTGTGTGATTACCACGTAAGCATACCATGCAAAGTCAGTAGATCCAGTTAAAAAGGACGGTGCAATCTACTGAAACAGTTAAAAAAAAGGTCTCAAACACAGAAGAGCATATGCATTAAGGAAACAAAATCAGCCCAGGGAGTCTGATTTCAGTGTACCTTATTACATCATTAACTCCATTATTATGTAGCATTTCCTTAGTTCATAAAGGAAGAGCTCATCATTTAAGCAACAGTCTTATTTTTCTAAAGCCAAATAAAGAACTGATTTTAAGACAGTTGTGGGTTTTCAAGCAATTGTTTATGGGAGAAAAAAATGCTCAACAGCTGCTCCATGAGACATCAAAAAGTACCATAAAGTAGTAAGAAGAAACTTTCATGCATACTTTTTTAAAAAAATTAATTTTACTGGTACATTTTAGATATACATAATGATCACATTCATCATAGGGAATTCATGCATACCTTTAAGAAGTTCAATTTACCATTGTAATTAAGCCTTAAATTCGTGCTTGCTTCAGTAGCACATATACTAAACCTTAAATTCAGTGAAACAAACTTTTATTATTTACTGCACCATTCTTTTTCTAGCAGTTTAAAATGTAATTATACCCTACAATTATGGCCAATTAAAAGACAGAGATGAAGACTGCATAATTAAATATGTCTCATTAGTATGACATTTTTAACTTATAAGAGCAATAAGAATTTAAACCACATGAAAGAATCCTAAAATAATTTAACTTCTAAAATATCTTTTATTTGTGCTATTATACAACCTCTACAATATATGATTTCATTATACAAAAAGAAATGTCTTTAGGCTACAAATAAATCACAGTAAAAGAATCAGTGAAAGGCTTCAAGATTATATATCTTTGGAATCTGTCTCTGCTGAAATCTATGTACATTTCATGGTACCTAATAAAAAAAACAGATTTAATCTAAATGGAACAAAAAATCAAACTAAAATGGTAACATGTGCATGAATCGGTATGTTTGCACTACACTTGTGTTTGCATACATTTAAGTCATCTTGTGTTTTTAAAGTTCTGCTTCTTCAGCAGCAATCAGTTCCACGAGCTTTGACAGACATACTCATCTGAGGAGCTGCTACCACATTAAAGTCAGATTCCTTCCATATCTCAAGAAGTACCTTCCTGTCCTTTTACACTAAGTCCCCTATTCTGTGACCTAGGTAACCACTGATTCCTGTTCTTAGATTTGCATTTATCAAAATATTGCAGAAACAGACTCACAGACAAGTTTTATGTTTTCACTTAGTAAACTGTTTTGGAGATTCAACCATTTTGTTGTTGGTGTCAGCAATTAATTCCTTTTATTGCTGAACAGGATTCCACTGTATAGGTATACCAAAGTCTGATTAGTCATTTACCAGCTGGCGGACATTGAGTTGTTTTCAGTGATAATGAATAAAATTGCTACAAATACTCACACAGAGGCCTTTGTGCACACATACATTTTCTCTTGGATAAATACTCAAGAGTAGGGTTACTGGGCTGTATAGTAAGTGTACGTTCAACTTAAGAAACTACCAAACCTGTTTTCCAAGTGGTCAAAGCAGCAAAGCATGAGAGTTCTAGTTGTTCCACATCCTTCTCACTTGTCACTGCCATCATCTATTTGGTTTACTGTTAGCCAGTCTAACAAGGTTGCAATGGTATCTCACTGTGGTGGGTTATTTGCATTTCATAATGACTACTGATGTTGGGCATCTTTTTGTATGTGTACTGCCATTTCCATGAAATAGATAAAATGTTATTCAAAAATTTTGGCCATTTTTAATTGAAATTTTTAATCAAGACGCCTATACTTTTTAATAGTTTATCAAAGAAACACTGAAAAGTTTGTGTATTTTGTTAAGCCCCTTAGAATTCATGAAGATTCAACAAAAATCTAAAATGCAGCCTTGCTACCCTAACTCACAACATCCTGTTTACCCCACCCGCCATTATGATGTGCAAAGACAAGTAGAAGGAAAAACAAAACAAACAAACAAAAAAACACTCAATGTTCTCTGTTTTCTTACTCTGAAAGTAAAAGTCCTAGGAAAAGTTGCCTGGCTTCTTCTAGAGTCAGGAAACTGTAAGTTTTTCTGTTTGTTTTTTTTTTTTTACAAATATTTGATGAAACCACATTCTTCCCTTAGTATACTCCAGGAACACAAGTGAATGAGCATTACTTGCAATGTTTATAGAAATAATTAAAATGCATTTTAACAAGTTGGATATATTTAAAAAGATAGGGCAAATTAGGTGGGAGAGTGCCCCCAACCCACAGCTCAGTAGGTGGTACTATAATATTCTGTCAAGTACATGCCTTCAGTACTGCGGCTAAGCACAAGGACTAAGCTGTACTGTAAGAAACTGGAGAAACTGATACCATCACACAGAATATTGAACAAATTTCTTAACTTAAGTAAGCCCAGTTTCTCATCTCTAAAATGGGAAGAGAAATCACTACCTCATTAAGTTACTCTAAAGAATTAAGATTCATTGATTTCTTGATAATAGCTATTCTTTCTGGAGTGAGATGGTATCTTAGTGTTGTTTTGATCTGCATCTCTCGAATGACCAATGATGTTGAACATTTTTTCATATATTTATTTGCCATTTTTATTTCTTCATCTGAGAAATGTTTACTCATTTCAGATGCCCATTTTTGGATAGGGTCTTTAAATTTGGGGGGTTTGATCTTTTTGAGTTCTTTATATATTCTGGATGTTAGACCTTTGTCTGAGGGACAGCTGGCAAAAATTTTCTCCCAGTTTGTGATTTTTCGCCCTACTCTATTAGTAATTTCTTTTGCCATGCAAAAGCCTTTTAATAGGATGTGGTCCCA